>LTAE01015196.1:0-10629 GCA_001647135.1 Pontederia paniculata | reverse complement strand
GTTATGGAAGTTATCTTGGACTGTTATGGCAGTTATCCTGACCCTCCAGCTGCAACAAAAAAAGGAAAGAATTCAAAATTTCAATTGCTCAAACCACATAAATCATGGAAGTTAATTAAAATCCTCCTCATATCAATTCAAAATCCCAAAATCCAAATATAGTAGTGCTGAATATTCAAAATGTGGAAAATGGAACTAAATCAGCAGAAATTACTTATAAAAATGGAGCTCGGGGTAAGCTTTTCGGGAATTGGGTCAACCTATTTAGGTATACCCTTTCCTGTCATTAGTAAAAGAATACTTGTGTCTAGCCAGGATCTCAAGCATCTGATCAATGAATGGTAACGAGAAGTGGTTCTTCCTTGTCGCTTTGTTTAGTTTCCAATAATCAACACACATTCTCAATCGCTAAGTATGAGTTCTGCTTTCTCGTTCTCGATAATGCTTGTGCCTCCCTTTTTCAGAACTACTTGTATTGGGCTCACCCATTTGCTATCGGAGATATGATAGATAAGTCATGCATTCAACAATTTCAGAACTTCCTTATGTACAACTTCCTTTAGATTCAGATTTAGCCTTCTTTGTGCCTCAACTGTGGGATTGTGATCATCTTCTAAGGGAATCCTATGCATACACAATGACGAACTGATTTCCTTGATGTCATCGATTGAATAACCAATGGCCTTTCAGTGAACTCTGATCGCTTCTAGTAGCTTCCCAAGTTGAACATTAGATAAAGACGAACTAACAATCATACTTCAATGTAGGTAGGTGGAGTCTGGTCCAAGAAAAATCATACTTCAATGTAGGTGGAAGCGGCTTTAGTTCGAGTTTTGGACTTGGTTTCAGCAGAGCTATTGAATGCTTCATTTGATTGACTCAGCAAGGTTGTGATAGGCGATTCCAGCGGGTGTGACTGATTTTTTTCTTCACAGCCTGTTCCTAAAATTTCTAAATCCGATAGCGTTCATTGATCAACTACAACTTCAAACTGTTCAGTGTTTTCATTATCTTCTAGGTCTTGTTCATACTCTTTTACAAAGGCTACTGCAAATATTTCTACGACCTCTTCAATAATATCATAATCTTCATAGAACAAATCTCGAGCTGGATTTTTCATTGTCTTGGCTAAGTTGAACTCTATCTTATCCTCCCCCACTTGAAAAGTTGGTGTGCAACTCCTTACATCAATGACAGCTTCAGCTGTGGCAAGAAAGGATCTTTTGAGGATTATGGGGGTGCTTGAGTCTTCAGGCATGTCCAAGACTACAAAATCAATAGGGATAAAGAATTTTTCAACTCGAATAGGAACGTCTTCAAGAATTCCCCTAGGATGTTTTACTGATCTCTCAGCTAATTGAAATACATATTTGTAGGTTTGGTTTCTGCAGCGTTAAGTCAATCACAAAAGAGGAAGGTATGACACTCACGCTAGATCTTAGATCACAAAGTGTCTTTCTTATTTGTGGGTGTCAAATCTCACAAGGAATAGAGAAGTTTCTAGGATCTTTCAATTTGGGTGGTAATTTGTTTAGGATCACTACACTAGCATTCTTAGTCAAAGATACATTATCTTTAATATCTAACCTCCTCTTTTTAGACAGAATGTCTTTTAAGAATTTTACATAGGAGGACATCTACTAGATTGCTTCTACAAAAGGTATACTAATATGTAGTTTCTTCAATATTTCTATTAATCTGCCAAATTGTTGTTCTTCTTGTGCTTTAAGCATCCTTTGAGGAAAAGGTAGGACTTTGTGCACAGGTAGATGGTAATCAGCTAATTGTTCCTTTGGGTTGGGGTTTTATTTTGCCCTACAGGATCAACTTGTTTCTCTTTCTCAGTTGGATCTTGGGTATTTTGGTCTACTGGTTTCTCTATTTGATTTGAATATGCAGCTAGTTGTCTTGATGGTAAGTTCTTCCCACTTCTTAATGTAACATCTTGAACTTGCTCCCTAGGGTTCGGTTCTGACTGTCCTGGCAAAGTGTGGGGTCGTGAGGTTGCAGCATTTGCTTGCAAGTCTATTTGGTTTTCTAACAGTTTGTTATGAGTGGCCAACTGCTCAATCCTGGAATTAATCTGCTCTTGTTGCTTCATTAGTAATTGTCCTCCAATTTAGGCTTTGAAGGTTCAAGATTTGGGCTAGGTAGCAAGAGTGGTTGTTGTTGGGCTGGTCGCGGCAAAATTTTGGGCTACTAAGCAGGGTTGTGATGAGGTTGGTTGTAATTTGGAGCATTCTGGTAGTGGTTATTTCTGTAAGAAAAATATGGGTGATTTCTTTTTTTAGAGTATATTTCTCATAAGGGGGTTTTGGGGCGAAATTTTCATAGGTATTGAGTTGGTCATATTGGGGGTCTTGTTGAAACAGGTTACACATTTCAGTAGGGTGTCCTGAATTTCCACAAATATCATAGCCTTGTTCAGAGGGTTACACCATGTTGTCTTGGGATGTGAGGTTCCGTTTTCCTAAAGCCTTCTGAATGGCTTCTTCAACCTTTGATAATAAGCTTTCTCCTTCATCAAATGATCTCTTCTTCGTGGGTTTCCTCGATCTTTCATGGCTCAAATAATCATGGTTATTTGCCAACTTCTCTATAATAATATATGCTTCGCCTATATCAGTTGTTGAAAAGACTCCTCCTACTACATTATCCAATGCAATCGCGGTCGGGTAGTTCAATCCTGAATGAAAGTGATCTAATAGCTGCCATATCTCATATCCATGATGTGGACATGATGCAACTAGATTCTGAAATCTTTGTCAAGCTTCATACATGTTTTCCATTTTTAATTGGCTGAAGTTATATATCTCATCTATAATATGTGCAGTCTTGCTTGGAAGGAAAAATTTAGCAAGGAACTTTTGCACTAACGTGTCCCAATTTACTATATCTTTAGGTTTTAAACTCTTCCACCACAATTTGGCTTTCCCTCTCAATGAGAAAGAAAAAGCCTCATGTAGATAGCTTCAACAAGTATGTTGTTAAATTGGAGAGTTCCATATATCTCCTTAAAGTTATCCAAATGTTGGGTTGATATTCAATAGTTGCCCCTTCAAATTGGTCTTGTTGTATCATAGTCACAAAGGTAAGTTGTAACTGGAAATTAGTATTGGCCATAGGTTGAACTCTTGGTGCTATGGCTCTATTGATCACATGTGAGCATGTATCTTCCTGGAATCTTGGAGCTTGAGCTGCTAACTCTTTTTCCATAGTGATTTGGTCTTCTTGAGTATCAGATGTTTAAGGTTTGTCAAAACTGACTTGAATAACTAGTCTTTCAGCTTTTGTTATGTCAGGTATGTACTCAAGCTATAATGTGACTGGTGTGTGGGGTTCAAACTACAAATTTGTTGTTACAGATGACTCAGAAATTGACAACTCAACAAATTTCAATTGCAAATCAGAAATCAGCCTTTGTTGCTTCCTTCTTCTTTTGAATTCTTTCTCAGGCTCGAAGTAGCAGTAGTCTTCTTTGATAGCTTGAGATCTTGGCATGCACCGCACCCAAAGTCAAGGAAGAACAAAAGAGGAAAAGAAAATTGGGTTGAATTTGTTAGAAAAAAATAATATTCACAGGTCAGAAAATTGGATTTCCAAGTTGTTGATCAGTTGGTCTTACTGGGTAAATTTTTGTTGAATTATAGACACAACTTGACCAAGCATGTCCTCCAACTTGACCCTCGACTCTATTGACGATTTAAGGACAACATCTATCTCGATATTGTGTCCCTTAATTTCTGAAATTTGATTCTCCATGATTTTGATGTACTCTTCTTGCATGGAGACTTTCTGCACCAGCATGCCCACCATATGTGCCAGCATGGCAAGCAGATCCATTGATATGTCTTCTTCTTGATGTTAACAGGACGGTTTGCTAGCACTGTGTCCAGGCAGATTGATTCTAACTTGAATAATTTCTGGTGTGTCTCTTTGTTGATGACCCGATGATGCTCTACACTTCTCAAATTGGGTTTCTCCATGGACTTCATCTTGTTTCAAACTTTTATTCTTGTCCTCAATCTATGACTTTGATTTTCCTTGCTTCTTTGCGAGCAAGGGTGCTCAATTGGTCGAGTTGTGTATAAAGATATCTCCTAAAAACTAACACAATACTAACAAAAACGTGAAAGTATTTGCAATAATTATTCTCACGTAATAGAAAATAGAAAATTAAAATCTCAAATTACTAATGAAAGTAGACAAGTAAGCTAACAATTAATCCCCGGCAATAGAGCCAAAAACTTGATGCAGTCTAAATACACTAGCAAGCACACTAGCCGTTCAAGTAATATAATGATTAAGAGTAAGGATGTCGAATCCACGAGGACTAACGTAACCTAGCCTTATCTAATTCTAGAGTAATAGAGAAAAGATTAAATTCAAGTTTTAATTCAGGAAACGAAAGATAAGAAAAGATAAAATTCTAAGGATGAGGTGATACGAGATCAAATCAGATTAAGTTGGAAGATTCAGGATTCTATCTCACCACTAATTCAGATTGAATCAGAATTGCTTCTAATGATGGACTAAGAATTGTCTAAATTATGATCCCCTAAACATGTGCAATCAACTATCTCAAATTTAGATTAACCGGGATGTTCAAACAAATCCACCTTAAATCAATTTAAATCTAAGATGCTTTAATGTTGCGATTCTTAAACTATTGACCNCTAACAGGAAAATAGTTCTTCCAAAAGAAAAGAAATGAAACTCTAAACTCATCAGTTCTTTAATATCATGCTCTGGCTTTGCCTCCAAAAGATCAGAGTTTCGCTCCAGACTTTGAATAGATCTCTCTCTGGATTCAGACCTGTAGAATAATCTTCTTCTCTTCTCAATCTTTAGAATATCCTCCCTACTATATCTCTCCATGTGTGCATTTATAGTCCCCAAGGTGTTTCTAGGGTTTCCATAGAGTTTGAGAAAGTTTGGAAACCCTTCCATCCAAAAATAAGAAAATCTATAGTTAAATTCGTAATTATCTTTGTGGCTAAGAATTCCTCCTTTAAAGCACCTTCAAATACTATAAATAATATTTCCTTTTGATCCCCAAAGAGTTTGGATAGGTTTAGGAACCTTTTCCCATCGAAATTCCTCAAAAAGATTCGAGTTTGAGCGAGAACGGCGAAACTGCGCGTGTTGTTATGGGCTATATAACAGATTTAATGTGTTGTAACAAGAGGTGTCACGGGTCGTGATAAAATGTCGTGGCCCGAGAAATGCCATATCACGGCCCATGATGTATTGTAACTTCCCGTAACACGGGGCATTACCCTGGAAGCTATTTTTCCATCACTTATAACCTGTAACATCATATAACGGCCCATGACATGGTATGTAAAGGCCCGTAACATCATGTAACGGCCCGTAACAATCTGGATTTCTTTGGAAGCTTCGACGAAGGTCGTAATATTGATGTTATCGTAATATTGATATTACAGTCGTGACCTCCATCCTTACGCCCTGTAATGCTCCATGATGACCCGTAACACATTGAACTGAAGTTGTATTGGCCGCTCTGAAGGTCTTAATGTGTATCAGCTTGTGATGGCTCGATCGCTCCTTTTGTCGCTTCATCACGGCCCGTGATGACATCCCGGATGCTGATTTATGCTCCTTTTGGGAGTTGATTCCAGCCCTTAGCCTTTCCACTTGATTTCCTACAAGAGTAGACTTTGGACTTGAAATAACATGGACAAATAAAGATAAACATAGATGCATGCTATGCAATAATAACCCAAAATCATGCCTGATGCAGGTCGTAAAATATGTTATGAAATGCATGCATCACCATTGCCAAATCACAACAATAGATAGCCCTATCTGTATAGCCACTGACTCAATGACTAGATTGAAGGTGTCAAAGTAGTCAATGTCGGATTATTGATGGATGCCTTTAGCAACCAGCGTTGCTTTATGCCGCTCAATAAATTTGCTAGGTTTGTATTTGATCTTGAAGAGCCACTTGTACCGAATAATAGACATAACAAAGATCCAGGTACCAAAGTCCATGTACCATTAGCAAGTAAGGTGTTGGTTTTAGATGTCATACAATTGTGCCACTAAGGTGACTCTTCAGCGATAGTGAAAGACATAAGTAGGGATGCATTATGGTGGAAGATTGAGTTAAAAGGGGTTTAGATGAGTTAGAGTTAATAGGTTATTTAGACAAAGTTGCATGCAAACATTCAAATGAATCAAAGGAGGATGAGTGCAAGATGCATGCCTTGGGTTAGCCTCACATGGGCAAGTCACTGAAGAGATGTTGGGTATACACACACACTATATATATATTATATATATATATATATATATCTGTACATGTCTTAGAACCATCAAGATGCATTTGAAAACTATGGGGGACTAAACACTAAATCATATGTGCATTATGGGAGACACCTTTATAATCCAAAGCGAACAATATGCCGATGGATATTGAGTCATAGGCAGTTGCGTCACTCTGATACCATAAATTCACGTTTTAAACCCGTGCATGCCAAGGCCCAAAGTGAACAATATTTTAATGGTTTAGGATGTTACATGGAGTGGATGTAGAATTTATAAGTTGTTATTATATAGATTGGTGATGGACTCCTATATGATCCTCTTTCCGAAATAATCTCGCATAAATCTTCTTAGTAGCCTCTTTGAGATGCTCTCATGTCCTTAGCTTGTAGAAGCTATAGACACCTAGCATCAAGATTTAGGCTCTGAACAAGTGTATATATAACCTTCAAAGATTTTATAGAGTTTGAGAAGATTTGAATTTGTTTCTAAGTCAAAATAAGAAATTCTAATCAAATACATAATTGACCTTTGGGTTGAGAACTTTCTAAAATAATATTGCATAAATTTTCTCAACAGCCTCTTCGAAATGCTCTCACATCCTTAACTTTCAGCCATAGGTTATATACTTCTAGCATCAAGATTTAGGCTATGAACAAGTGTGTGTATAACCTAAAAGTTTTCATAGAGTTTGAGAAGATTTGAAAATCTTTCCAAGTCATCCGAAATGAAATCTAAGTAGTCTATCACGGGTCATGATGAGATTTAACAATATGCGAGACTTTGACTCCATGTAGGAAAACTTATCGTCACAACCCATAACATGTTATCACGACTCATGAATTGGGGAGAGTTCTGAAATGACAACTACTTTCTACTATATTTACATCCCATAATGGATAGATCTTTAATATTGCCTTTTTCTGCCTATGTCATGATGATTCGTCTTGATTTATGAAATTGCACCATGACAACTCATGATATGATCTCATGGCCTAATGGAATTGGCTTCACTACCATGGTCATGATGCACAATTAGGCTTGTTATATTCATCCATCATTCTACAAAGTTGTTGTCATGATCGTGACATGCTTGTAGCAGCTCATGAAATTCAAGAATGTCAATCATTTGATTGTATAGTTGACCCTTTTTATCGTGTGGTCTCTTCTAGGCACTTGTTCGCTTCCTCCAATAGTAAATACAATAATCAATATCAAAACTTGGGTAGATTCATGGCTCGAAGAAATAAAAAATAGAAAACTAATAAAATAGATGCATGCTTTGAAAAAATTAACTAAAATAATGCTAAATATAAGCATAAAAATATGTTGGAATTTGCATGCATCAGATGGATAGAGAGTATCGTTAGTAAATGACGGGACAAACAATCAAAAACCTTTTGGAGATCAATCTTTTATTACAATGTGTCCCTTTTTCATATATGATTTATTCATGTGTGTTGAAGCTCTTGAGCAAGGATATGTTATCTTCCAAGCAATGTTATCAAAATCAGATCAAACTGATCGATTTGACCAGTTCAACTATGAACTGGACTTGGTCCAGTTGGACCCTAAAATAGATTAATTCAAATAGGCAAAATCGGTGAAACAGCTAATCAAGCAAATAACTAGTTCAACTTCATTTTCGAGAAAGCCCAACTTTAAGTGAAACTTATAGTAAAAACTGAAGGAAAATTTTAGAAATAAGGGGATAACAATTAAGAAGAAATAATAGTCAATGACAAAAATGGAAAGAGTAAATAAAAATGGGAGGAGAATTAATATGAAAAATAAAAGAAAATAAAAAAGGAAGGAGTGAAGAAGAAATGAAATAAAAAAAGGAAAAAGTTGAAAATAAATAATGTATAGTAAATAATAGAAAGTTTGAATGATTCGAGATAAAAAAAATTTAATACATTTCATTACAATTATATATACATAATAGAAAAGAAGAATAATTTATCAATCATCATGGTTTTTGGATAAATATTGATTTTAAATATAATAAATGATTTAAAAAAAACATTTGAGGTCAAAATAAAAAAAAAGTAAAGGAACATAAGAGAAAATTTTTAGAGTGATTTATAGTAAAATAAATTAATATAGCATCATTAGTATTATATACATAAATAATAATAAACTATCAATCATCGTGGCTTTAAATAAATATAATAACTTATTAAAAATAATAAACAATATTTTATTTTAATATATGAATATCGTAGAAATTTTTGTATATTATATTGCATTAGTTGTGCTATATATAAATACTTAATATTATTATAAATAATATTATCTTAATAAAATTTGATTGAATTCGACTGAATCGTGATCTAGTTGGTCATCTGATTTTTGGGCCGACTATGAGAACATTGCTTGTATGTGCCTTATCCTTGCAAAATGTGATTCGGAATGATCCATGATGGAATACAATCCTTAAGATTGTTGGCTATACCTTATAATGATCTTGTAGCTAGTGTGGCATAAGTTTATGGGTCTAAATTGTCCAATATTTTTAGGCGAATTCGTGTTCTCTTGAGATGATGCATTGATAGGTTACCAACTAGTGCCTCCTTGACCATCCTTATACTTTGATTTTTTTTTCTATGTGCTGATGCTTTTGGAAGAACGTTGATTGCATGAATCCTCATGCTTTTGATGGCTTGCCAAACCTCTTCATCAACTTGCCTCTTGCTCCCAAATGTATGAGTGTTCCTTGTGCATCTTTCGGAATGTCACAATCGACGACATATATAAGGGGCTTTAATCGTGTTTGTCCTCATAAAAGGTATGGAAGTGTTCTTTTGCATGTAGGTTAAGGTCTTTTACACTGAAGCTCCATTCACTATCTTGATGTTTCCACCCCTTCACCTTTATGCTTCTTCTCTTAATGTAGGAAAATTTGATGTTCCGATCTCCAAAACAAGTTAGCTTTTTTTTTTTTGCTTTTTGGTACCCAAAAAAAATTCTTCCTGAACTAAAACATGTTCGAGTTCCATCGTCAATGGAGGTCATATGGGTGTGGGGATTATGTGATCTTTGGATCTCAAGGCCTTTTTGAAATCCTCTATTGATTATGTTAAAAACTCTTTATTCAACTTTCATCATCGCTTCCTTCAAGTTCTACCAATAATATAGGGTTGTGATATGATTTTTTTTGGTAAGACTCGATTGAGTACTTGTATTGTCCACTTTATGATCCTTGCAGCAATCCAAGTTCTTCTTGAATATATAGCTATCTATAGGATCACCACCTACTTTCTCATTTTATTCCAGAATGTCATTGAATTCTCAGGTCTTTTTGACTAATGAGGTTCATGTTTTGAACACACCATATACCTTTGGAAAAATCCGATAACTATCTATTTTAACACTACAAGAAACCCCTTGGAGCTTCTAATGGCGTCATCGGATTTAGTACCACTGAGTTTAACTCAAGAATAACTACCATATCCAAAGGATAAATGTAATGCCCTAAGAAGCATACCCCACCATGGCAGAATGCCCTCTTGGAGATGCTACGATGTTCTATGTTAAGCTTTGACTTTATAGTTGAATATTTGACCAGTCAGCAAAATGCGAAACAAAATAAAAACCTTAAAACTATAACTCTTCCATAAAATAGAAATGTACGAAAGTCTTAATATCCTTTGACATTACTAATACAACTCAATGAAAACTTAAAGAAGACACCTAAACCTAGTACCATTGTTCACCTGCAAGCAGCATCCATCACGAGCATCAGGCGCCGGATGTGCCACCAGCCAACATATCACTATAAATCACTCACCTATAGGGTCCAAAACAGGAGAGACAATTCTCCCGTGAGCTATCAAATCCAATATCTAAGGTACAAAGATATAACTTTCATAATAAATAAAACATGAAGAATAAGCTATAATAATATCATAAGAGATAGTCAAATATCAATTAATCCTCAATCAATAATCATTCATCATCTTTGTCATACTTTGCTTTCCTTCCATTCATCATTCATCATCTTTACTTTGTTTTCATTCACCAATCATTCATTATTTTACATTTCTTCTTATTCTTCTTTCTTTTTATACGATACCTCAATTCATCTTATGCAATGCTTATGATCAATTCAATATTTAGTTCAAGTGGATTATCTTGTTATCTTTGACTTATCCAATTAGTGACTTTGAGAATTTCTTTGGGTGACTTTGAAGGTCTCATGAGACTTTGGAGGTTTGCCAACAGGTCAATGGGAGTGCATAAGTCATGATCAGGGCCCACAAGGCAAGGATGCTCGTGAAATTCTTTTGTTGCATGGTGGAGAAAAAGTTGTAGGATCTGGATGGCACCAAGAGGGGG
>LTAE01015195.1:0-10630 GCA_001647135.1 Pontederia paniculata | reverse complement strand
TGGGTAAGGGGCAGAGGGAGAAGAAGAAGCTAGGGCCGCCTTTAGAAAAGAGAGAAATATTTTCTGAGGGCATGAATTTATAGCATAGGAATTCAGGTCTTTGATCAAATCCGAATTTGTTTCAGATTAAAAGATAATTTCGAAATTCAAATATTATTTCCTTCTTGAAAGATAAGGAAATATCTTTTAGGGAAATAAAAATCTGAGGAGATAACTTTGAGAGGAGATAAAAGTCTGGTTAGTTAAGGAGATAATTGGGGCAGATTTTTGGGGAGTTACATTGCAGGTCTACCATTCATATCCTTATCTCATTTGAGAATCTAAAACTTACAATTATTTTCTCAGTATGTCCGCACCACGAAGTCGGGAGAACATCAGCGATAACAGCACGGTAGAATCAGGGACAACAAGGTGAAGATGGCATGGAGAAGAACAGAGATAAGATAATGCAGGCACTAGGAATGATTGTTCTAGCCAGGAGATCGACCATTACGAACAGAAGAAGAATGTAGCCAGCCAGCCACCTGCTTGGATTTTATTTCTCATCCAGCCCAAGATCACGTCGAGGGCAGCTACAAGAGACGGAGTCGAGAGCGACGGCTATGGTGAGGAGAAGAGAATGTTTCAGGAAGTTAGCAAGTTGTGACTTGGTAGAGGCACTTTGCATAGAGAGGGTGGTGTCATCTAGGAGAAGAGAATGCGCTAGGACGAAGCTTCCCGCGAAGAGAATGTTCATAATCAATTTCTCGTCATTCTTGAACCTTTTTCCTCTTTATCAGCTTCAATTTTTCGTTTTGATCTTAACCGTTGAAGTCCCATCGACTAAGGAGATCTACTTGCCATTTAACTAAATTAACCAACCATGGATCTGTTCATGAACGACTAGGATATGCTCGGTATGGATGCTGAACCTTGCTGCTCAGCACATGAATCCCATATATATATGGCATTAAGCAAAAACAAATGAGCACTTTTAGAACCTCCTAATTATCTTTTTAAAATTTTCTTATCCTCTCGTAATGATATCACTTGTAATTTATTCAATTTTTAGGGGCAATTAAATTATGTGAGTATTAAAAAAAAATTTAGAAAGATAAGTTAGGATGATTTAGATTTTTTCAAAACAAATATGCAGGATAATAATGCATGAACGTCTTGTTTAGAAAGAAAAAAAATCATGAAGTCCCGTGTCCAGTGACCGAAACACATTAATGTGCACAATAATTAATTATTGTTGTCATGTAGTAAGAAATGCATGTAGGTTCAAATATGTCTCTAGTGCACTTGATTAATTTTTTTTATAAAATACCGTGCATGCATGGTGACCGAGCCGGATACCTGGTATCGCTCGTACCGAAATTTAATTAGTATCATACTGTGCATGAACAAGCCAGAAAGGATAGTGAAATTTAATTACCACATGCATGGTGGTCGAGCCGGATAGGACGAAAAAAAATGGTACATGGTCGAAAACATCCAAATCAAGACAAAATGAACTCATACAGTAATGCATTATTATAAAATAAAATAATATTTTCGATTATATAATAGTATTCAAAGATTTATATGTAAACTTTGACTCTGATATTAATTTTTTCTTAAGAATTCAAAATATAATGTTAATCAATAATATTTAATCCAAATCAAAACATAATGCTAAAATTTTGAACAAAATAAATCTCATAATAAATAAAATATATGATGCAAAAAATAAAATTGTTGAGATTATAAATTAATTTTTTTCCTTTGGTTATAGAAATTAGGAATGAATCTATATCGTAATTCTAATGGTATTGTAATGGTAGATAGAGAACCAATTTGTAATTGTTTAATTTTAATTCGGTACATCCATCAAATAATCAGATGAATAGTTGATATTAAGTCATAACTTAATTTAAATAACTTAATATAATTAAAATAGAATTAAAATTTTAATTAAAATAATCTAATCCAACAAAGATAGGACTAAAATATCTCTTAATAATTTTGATCACATAACAAGAATATTTATAAAATATTCTAACATTTTCTTCAATGCATTACGTGGAACTTTGACAAATATATAAACAATATTTGAAAGAAGACATTTTTTAAAATAAAAAGTATGGAATGATTAATTTTGAAATATATATAATACTTTTAATATTTATATTTTATTTTTTTTACCATCTAAAATAATAATCTGCAATTGTACGTGAAATTTAAATTCTAACCTTTGTTTAAAATAAATATCCACATATTATTTCATTTTGATAGTAAATACTTTCTTATCTCCTTTCTTTCTGACATTTGAATCTCCAACGGTTTTTGACATTTATTTCACTCAGTAATATGTAGTACATGAAAAAAAAAACCACCTTTTGTTCTTTCAATCTTTGAATTTCTTCTTTTTTCTCAGGCTTACTTTTCAATTGACCAAGATGTTAGTTGGAATATTCTTAATTATGGATGGTTTCCAATTGAGTTGATATGACGGGATGTTGATTGCATTGCATCAATTGAACTTTAGATCTCCTTTGCATCATAAAATATAGAGATATGTATAATATTGGAAGATATTTATTGGAGAACACTTGTCTTAGCAATCATGTTGGACACGCTCAAAATTGTGAAGACTTGCAAAATGAGCGAACCAATTCTACATTGAAGACAATGGTTGCGAGTTTACTAATTCTTTTTTGCTTTCTATTGCACAAAAAAATGTATGTTACAAAGTAGAATTCAAAAGAACACATCGAATGATATAAGATTATCTTTTAATTATAAAAGAACACCTCAAATGATGATCTTATATAATTTTACAAGGCATAGTAAAATTGAAGAAGGTAAAACTCCGAAAGCATCAGCCGAAAGATGGCTTCGTCATCGGTCCTGACGAAACCGGAGAGCAAAGAGGAAAAAGAAAAAGAAAAAGGTCTCGGCATTGAGTTAGATGCTGCTCGTCAACAAGAAAGGAGTTGTTGCAAGTACCCGACATTCAAGAGCTTGCAGCAGACCATGCCTACGTTGATCTTATATAATTTTACAAGGCATAGTAAAATTGAAGAAGGTAAAACTCCGAAAGCATCAGCCGAAAGATGGCTTCGTCATCGGTCCTGACGAAACCGGAGAGCAAAGAGGAAAAAGAAAAAGAAAAAGGTCTCGGCATTGAGTTAGATGCTGCTCGTCAACAAGAAAGGAGTTGTTGCAAGTACCCGACATTCAAGAGCTTGCAGCAGACCATGCCTACGGACTCGAACGTGACGCTGCTGCCGTCGCTCTCCAGGTGGTCCGCAAGTACCGGCGTATGGTGTACAAGAAAGGCATTGTCGTCCCACCACAGCTGCCGAGGCCTTTGTAACGCCGCAGGAGAATGTTGCAAGCAGGGCCCACATTGCAAAGAAGTTGAAGAAATTGGTAACCAACTCTTGACTCAGAATTTCTGTTTGTATGTGATCCTAAACATATAACAAAAAACTAGTAAACATAAACGTCAACGCAAATGAAATAACATCAAGAAATCATTCTAATCCAAATAAAAATCCTGTCTTTTTTCCCTTTTTAGTTAAATCAATCAACATTGAAGGAATTAACATTTTTTTTTTCTTTAAATTTTCGCCCTTATAAACACACATGAAAAATATATGTATTTGGTCCATTATGCAAATGCTTGATATAAATAGCACTAAGTAGCTTACACATTGTGAATAATATGTGATAAAAGAAAAAACAATTAGTACAAGAAAGTAAAAAAAGGATTGGAGGGAAAAAAACCAAACATATGGCAGAGAGGGAAGTAGAGTACCGCCTCACCGAACATGGGCATGTCCATGAGCGGCCTGGTGCATGCCCTCAGCATCTCCTGAAAGAGGTGCAAAGGTGCCATGCATGCATGCACGTCTCTTGCCTCCGCTATGCATGGACGTAAACAGCTAGCAGCAGAAACCAAATCAGTTGTTGCTTTGCAAATGGAGATCCCACTTTGTTTTTATTTGATATCTTTGTTTCTCTTCTACAATTTTCCTATAGCTAGGGTGGAAATAATTAACAAAAAAAAGTAAAAACTCCTCAATGATGGGTGGTGATGAGGGGGCTCTGTGCCCCATTTTATAGCCGCTCGAGTCATAAATTCATTGATTGCTGCATAAATGCTCTTTATGTCTACTTATTTATTGCAATAAATGCTATATGATTTCCAATATTTTTTTATTCAAAAGAAATTGATCTATTTGATTATACATTTTTTTAAAATCCTTCTTAAATTTTTTGGACAGCTATCATTCCAAATTTTAATTTACCATTAATTTTTTAGGGGCAATCAACCATTAATATCTAGCATTTAATGCTATAAATCAATCAACATTTAATATATAGCACTAAATGCTTTTTCAATTTATCTGACATAAATAAATTATGAAAGGGTTCTTAAACAAATAAATGGACATAAATTAATAAAATAACAATTGATAATGAAATTCTCGTACTTGTGATAATATTTTTGGAGCAATATATAACTATCTATCGATCCACCATATTTGTTGCAACAATTTCACAACCCTAGTCTACGGATCGCCATTACAATTTCCACAATTGTACTACATTGAAATGAAATATATAAATGAGTGAGTTGTAGATCATATTTTCATGTGCACATAAAGCATTCTTATGTTTGTTGCTATCCCCCATCAACCCTATGAAGGAATCAAGGACACACACATTCTGCCATTATATCTAGTACTAAATTTATCTTTTATTTTGTTTTAATAAATAAATGGGTTAGATAATAGTGCTTAATCCCTCCTAATTATGACTGCAATTTTGTCACGATTATATTTCATTGAAAATGAAATAAGTAGTATGATGTATGCTAATTATTTGAGAAGTTGTTTGCTCCGCATACTCAGTAACCTTTACATATGCATTCACCATTGACTCGTCGCTTTCAAGTTCATGATGTGCATTATTACTACTTTGTCTCTTAGATTTAAATTGTTTCAAATTCATGAAATACCATGTCTCTACTTCAGATGATTTTCTTCTTCTTCGGATCCTATAACTTGTATTCTGATTTCGCATTCTGCATTTCTTATCTTACTCGAAGCATGACATGAGACAATATTCTTGTTCTTTGTTCTTTCGCCACGTACAAAAGCTCTGCAGCAAAAAAAACATCAACTGAGAATAAAAAACACTCTTACAAGTCCACATGTTTCAGGAGTATTAGAATTCAAAGAAACCGATGGAGATCTAATAAGGTAGCATGCAACATTCATAGCTTGATCTCGAAATGGCTTTGTCAACTTAGCCATCCTCACATTTGACTTTGTATAAAGTGGTTATGTTCATTATTTCAACAAAACCATTATGCTATGGAATTCCATGCACCATCCTTTATGTCTCGTACCATGCTTCGAGGAATGATTCTTGAACATACGAGACATATATTCATCACCATTATTTGTGCGAAAATATTTCAATTTCTCGTCTCTTTTTCCATCATGACATAGAAGTTATGAAATATTTGAAGTACATGAACTTTTCTTTTAACCGAATAAATCTACAATTTGCGTATAACATCAAGGTATTAAAATGTCTATTGCCGTTTAAAGAATTAACATCAAGAGACCATACACATTAGAATGTACAAAATCTAATTTCTTTTGTTTTCTTTTGAAATTAGACACAAAAGATACTATACACTACTTACAAATTAATATACAATCATCACAAGTATTCAAAATTTTACCTTTGATAAAAATAATGTGAGGATTCTTTTCAGAAATTGCGATGATTTCTCACTCATGTGCCGAAGTCTTTTATGTCATAAATATGGTGAAGCTTCTTCCTTTATTGTTTATTGATTCAAATTCACTTGAGTCATGTTGAAACCACCTAACAACTTTCCTTTAACAACAATCATGGATCCATTAATTAACTTCCACTTTCTATCTCTGATACGACTATGATAACCTACTTGATCCAAATCCCTAGGAGAAATCGGATTGAGATGTAAATCTAGTATGTATTTTTCATCCTTTAAAACCAACATTTATTTGTATGCATAAATCTCCAATTTCTACAATTTTATATTGAGTCTTACTTTCCATTTTCAATGTAAAAAAATCACCACTACTTACATGTTGAAGTATGTGATATTGTATTCTTAATTTTCATATAAAATAAATATAAGATCGCTAATGATGTCACTATAGTAGTACTTTGGTTGTCTTCATTTTTCTATTATTTTCTCATTTTATTACTTATGTTGGTCTTTTATCATTTCGCTTGATATGAGCATCCTTATCATAATGATAACACAAAAATATTTATTTGAATTATGATTTATTACCATGACCCTTGAGACCTTTATTAGTCTTTCTTCCCTATTCTTAATTTGTGATAAAATCTTGTGCAATATGTGTTCCAATATCATCCTCCTTGTTTCTTTATTGAACAAGCAATCTTTAATTATGAAAAATAATACAACACCATTATGAGTTGAATTACTATGTTATCACCAAAGTTTTCAATGAATTCAGTAAAGAAGTTAGGAGTATTAATCCTTGTATCTCAACATCAAGAGTTATTCTTTTCTATCAATTGATTTTTGAAATCTTAAATTCATTAAAGCATTCAACAATAAATTTTCATATTTAAATTTTAAATTCATCATTTTTCTAATCACAAAAGTTTATTTAGAGCTGCATTTATCTCATTTAAGTCTTTCATTTTCTTCCATAAAACTTGTGAATCTATGTCTTGAACAACTGATGAAAGACACCAATATCGATAAATTGTTTCATCATCCTTATAGATTTTCTATGCATTTTTTTCAACTTTCACTAGGTTTTCTTGTTGGAATTTTATCTCATGTTTCGACAAGTTCAAACAAGTTCTTATAGAAACACTTTCAAAAACTGAATAATCATTCATCGTCAATTTAATAATTTGTCGAAAATAATTTTCCTCCATTTAATTAACACAAAAGAAATCCCAATCAACTTCACTTTCAAACAACTTGTTAGGAAGTCTTAGTTGAGTTCCTTTATATGAATTATCCAAGTCAATATTGTGGATAGAAAATAATAATAGGTAAAAGAGACATCAAATTTATGTGAAAAAAATATCTAATGAGAAGATAGAAAAGACTATAGGGCAATCATAGAGCAATATCTCTATGTCTAGAATGAACTACAAAGTCTTTTATATTTTGCTCGAACCTAAAATAATAAATATATTCTTTGAAAAACCCTAAAGTTATAAAAAAGAATTGTATCTCCTGATTATTTTGATTTCTATGGTTATATTATTTGGATCTCCTTAATGATGACGTTGACTCCAAATCAAAGTCTATTTATAGACGTGGGTTCACATCAGGATCATGCCACTTACAGTGCCCCTTCAATCATGTTGTCGACATCGTCCAAATAATGCTCACTAGCAACTTCTATCTTTGGCTATCAAGAGAAATGTTGCACCAAAGTAGATTCCCAATTAGCTTTCACGAGATATATGTGTGCCAGCATAATCCTGTGCTCATTTATTTGTCATCCATCAAACACATACAATTCTTTATACAATGCAATCATGACTATTATCATTTTTGGAAACAATTAAAATTTATTAATAATTACAAGCATCATGTAATTTAAAAACACACTATTTTCTTCAAATGAAATACTCTATAAATTCTAAAAAATAATAGACATGTAATTTCTAATAATCTAGATAAATATGTGATATGTGATTTCATCCCCATCCCCAACCATTCACTGAATTATCATGGAGATCTATAATTCTTTTTGACATGTTGGTATCCTACCTAATTACAACCAGAAATCAATATCTAGGCTAAATATCATATTCATTATGTTAGACAAAAAAAGGACAACAAAATGATAAAATATAGTCTATAATGTTTTGTTCCTAGTAATCCTTATTTGGAGATACTAAAATTTTGTGATTTTTTATTTTTGGCTATGACTAATATTTTTTTTTCATAGTGAGATAAGCAATATTAGAGAACAATATTAAAAAACAATTTTTCGACTCTCCTGTGAAGATTCTTCAAGGGTAGTTAAACTTTATTTAGTATTGAACCCCATATATCTTCACATCCTATGAACTCCTTTACAAACCGTGAAGTGTTAATGTCCTTTTGCTTCGACAATTTTTTATATTTTCATCCAAACACATTCCTTTTTGCTCGTAGATAATAAAAACAAAACTTTTGGATAGATCATTCAAAAAAAATTTATGATGTTGGCTATAAAATAAGAAAACAATCGTGCAAAATAAGAAATAAATGCCACTAAAACTATAAGAAATGCCTGCAACACGCCTTCCACAACACTTCAAATACATGGACTCATTTAAGTAGTGTATAAGAAAATAAATAATTAGGGTTCAGATTAATGGAGAGATGAAGTCAACTAATTATAATGCATAAAAAGTTATCATGCATGCATATCAATTTCCCCAACATACAATATAAGCATTGCCAAGATCAAATCAAAGAGCGCTTAATTTTGCATTGTAGCTACTAGCATAAACCAAATACAATTCCCACCTTTAACTTTTCATTCTACTTCCCTTCTAGTTAATGTATACAAATAATGGAAAAAAGAAAATTAAAAAGATAAAACTAATTAGTGATGATATATGAAAGATTTGCTACCTTTTTATAGCAAGTAAAGGTATTGCTGCAATAATTCTTTTGCCAATCCATGAATGATACCCATAGATATGTGAATGTGTTGTTTTCTATAACTAGGAGTATATATCTATTTTAGTTAAATCTTGAACTCAAACTTTCTCTCCATCGTCAAAAGAAAATTAATATAACTTATACTCTTAGGTGCATGCGTATAAAATTTTGTCATATTCACCACCAATGACACCACAAAACCTCTGAAAACAAATCAAGCAACACCTCCACCAATTTTTTTGACATCTGTATAAACAAACATTAATGTCAATTGCTACGACTCCACTTTATGCTACACAAACGAATGTACAACAATCAATAAAAGGAGCATTAGGCTTCGATATTCCTTGTGCTTGGAGAAATTTATTAAACATTCTAGTTATGATAAGCTCAATAATTTGTTTCCAAAATTATATTTCATTTTTAGGGAAATAAAAGAGAGACATATTTTTTCCCTATGTTGTTCTCTCTAGCCTCGTATCCGTCCAAATAAATTGTTTTCATTTAAGTATTGACCATGCATTTAATGTGTTCATCATCATCAACAATATGCACTAATCCTTATGGAATGAATAAATACACCAAGGATTCTGCCATAAAAAACCCATGAAGCATAATTAATCATTTTTGTCCAGCAATAAATTCATAATTCATTGAAGATAAATGTGAAACAAATCAATAAAAGGAAGTATTCCATGGTGTTTGGACATTCCTTGTACTTTTGAGAACAATATCAGAACTAACAATCTATTCATGATAACTTCTAATGGGAAAAATGGGTGTGCATATCAATTTACTACATCATTTGTCCCATTGATTTAAAAATTAATAACCAGATTTTATCCAATTATAATTGTTCCCTCATTTTAATTGGATAAATTTGACCATTGATTTTTAAATCAATGGGTCAGATCATGCGTAGCACGAGGTGCGTTAAATTCTTAATTCATTGAAGATAAATGTGCAACAAATCAATAAAAAGAAGTATTCAATGATGTTTGGACATTGCTTGTACTTTTGAGAACAATATCAGAACTACAATCTATTCATCATAACTTCTAATGGAAAAAATGGGGGTGCATAGCAATTTGCTACATAATTTGTCCCATTAATTTAAAAATTAATAACCAGATTTTATCCAATTATAATTGTTCCCTCATTTTAATTGGATAAATCTAACCATTGATTTTTAAATCAATGGGCCAGATCATGAGTAACACGAGGGGCGTTAAGGCTATTAAATGCGGAATTCTAAATGGTGTAATCAATAATAATCTCATAATCCATTATAATAAGATTGTACTCATATTACAATTGGAAACAAAAAAATAAGACATATATGAAAGTCCCTAAGGCATATGCAAATCAGTCGCTTAGCATCATGATAGCACACCGCCGAACTACTGATCACTAACCTGCAGCTGCAGGAACCAAATATAGGGAAGGAAATTCTCCCATGAGCAATGAAGCTCAGATGTGTGTGATAAACATAATAATAACAATGGAAATAAATTTCATATTAAAACAATAAGATAATTGAAGTGACAATCACAATAATATTCTATGACAATAATTCTATAAAGTTCAATAGAACAGTAAGGCTCATATCATAATTCGATATCAATGATTAATACCAGTATTTTTATTTAGTGACAAGCTATATGTAGCTTAATAAGACTCGATATGATTTGATCTTATCATGATTCAATATCTCAAATGTGATTTCGTAGTTTGATGTGAATCATTATCCTAATGTGTTTCGATGACTCAAAGTAATTCAAGGCTCAATGAGATTCGAAGGGTCAATGTGATTTATTAACTCCATATGATACAAGTGTTGGAGATTAAGAACCAATAGGAAAACAATTCTACAAAAACAAAGTCAAAGAACAATTGGATAAAAATAAAATTACTATCAACTTGATTTGCATTAAAATTCTGAAA
>LTAE01015194.1:0-10631 GCA_001647135.1 Pontederia paniculata | reverse complement strand
TCTAGCACGACAAACATAGTTACCATTTCCTGTTAATGATACTCATAGAAACAGTTTGAAAATTTTAGATCTAATACATGTTGATACTTGGGGACCTTACAAGTGTTCTATCACAATAGATTTAATTATATATATATATATATATATATAAGTATATACTAATAAATACAATCAATATATAAAATAAGTGTTAAAAAAGAATAATGTTATCTATTTGATATAGTGGTTAGGAGGTTTTGAGTACTATGTTGAAGTCTAGGATTCAATCCTTGGTCCAAGAATATTCCACGCTCAAATTATCTGCAATTGATGCCTTTATATACCAGCAGCTCCGTCCTTGTTTTTAAGCAGCGGTAGCTTTTGAGAGGTGTTCCAATTGAGTCTCTCTCTCTCTCTCTCTCTTATATATATAATATGTGTATCTATGTGCGGATGAAGCGGGCTATGGATCCGTTCGACGACAACGCCAAGGCACGACTCCGAGGCTATGCCTATAGCGACAGCAACAACGACAGCGATCACGAACCCGTGTCGTGCCTTCTACACGACTTCTTCTTGGACACCGGCGATGCAGCCGACTCGCTCCCGGGCATCGGCGTTGACTTCTCCGGCGTTGAGGACGAAGGCGACGAAATTGGGAGTATGGTTGAAGATATCAGAGAGCTTCTCGCAGCGTGCGAGCGGGACGGCGACCTCTTCCGCCTTCGCCTCGTCAACGATGTCGTCGAGGCGGCGGAGACCTTGGCGGCCCTGCAGTCGGATGCTTCTGGGTACCGATGGGCGGTGATGACCCGACTCAGAGAAGGCGGCTACGACGCTGGCCTGTGCAAGGCCAAGTGGCAGGGCTCCGCCAAGCTCGTCGGCGGGAGCTACGAGTACATCGACGTGGTGGCGTCGGACGCCGGGAATGACGACCAGGGAGAGCGAAGGTACATAATCGATCTGGCGTTCATGGCCGAGTTCGAGGTCGCCCGGGCTAACGCGGAGTACCGCTGGGTGGTGGCCGCATTGCCGGAGCTGATGGTGGCACGACCCGAGGACGTCCGGCGGGTGGTGCGGGTTGCGGCGAGGGCGGCGCGTTGGTCTCTCAAGTCCCGGGACTTGCACGTCCCGCCATGACGTAAGGAGAGGTACATGACGGCCAAGTGGCTTGGGCCATACAGGCGGATGGTGAGTGCTATCACTGCGTCGGCTGCCCATTTCCCGACGTCGTCCTCGAGGACCGGTGGCCGGAACCATCTGCAGAGCGACTGGTTTCGCTGCAATGGACACAGTTGTTAGGCTACCGGGGGCCAGGATTAGATAAACAAAATATTGATTAAATATTTAAGGAGCGGAAATTGTGATTTAAATAAGGATCCACTTCATCTTAAATATGGATTTACATAGATTTTGCTTAGATTGTCCCCAAAAAAATTTTTTTTTTTCGATTGATGACCCAAAGTTAATTTAATGGTTAGTAGAAGTATGCGACATTTATTTTGTCCAGTGAGTGCTGTATATACCATGGACAAGGTGGTTGAAGTTTTTGGATGATAAAATATACATCTTTCATTGATGTACTTTTTTCTGTTAGAATAATTAAATATAACATGTAATCATCTATGAAATATATCATTCTTAAATGAACACGAATTCCTCTTCGAAAAAAACTTTAAATGAATTTAATTATACTCTAAATGTTTATGTCATAACCTATTAAGTTGACGCATAAACTTAAAATAAAAGCATGATCAGTAAAGGTCAAATCATATTATCATATATGTTAATTCACATAATTATAACTAATATATTGTACAATAACAACATTAATTTTAATACTAATATTTTTAAAATTATAGTGTTCAATATAATTATTTATTTTTCAAACTATATCAAAAGACTTGTATTAATTTGACTTTCACTTTAAGTATTAAAAAAACAAAAAAAATGACAACAAGAAGATATATTTTTTTAAAAAAATAACTCAAATTTGCAAGGTCATAATCCAATAAAATCGAAATATCAACTTATATATATATATATATATATGTATATAGCAATCTTGTTAATTTAAAAGATTTATTGATTAGGATTATCGTTATTTTTGTTTTCTCAATATGATTTATTTAATATTTTTAAATATTGTAGTTGAAGTCAAAATATATTCATAAAATATTATTATTTTTTCAAATTGAACTTCATGATAAGTTTAACAGATTTTGAAGAACTATAATAAACTTTAAAATAATTATTTTTTTATCGCTTTGAATCAAATCGATATCATTAATGAATTTTAAAATTCAATCAACGAAAATTTGAGTGAAGTGATAAGTAATTCCTCCTCGTTTGAATAGATCTTGATTTCGAATCTTTCTAAATACAAAATATTTTTCTTATGAGCTTCACTCGAAAATAAAATAAAATTATTATGCTAAAGAAAATATAGGAGAAGATTTTTGTTTACATAAAAGATATCGAGATATAAATAAATTAAAGCTACACTATCAAATGTATATAGATACAAATATGGGCACTTGATTGAAAAAATGTGGCCCTAGCTGAGAAAAGACGGACGGCCTAGTCGATGAGACGAAAAGAGGCCCAAGCGAAAAGGGCCACTAGGCACTGGATAAATAGTATCAATTTATTTTCGTAGTTTCTATGACTTCAACTAACAAGTCAAAGAATACATTAAAAATGTATTATGTTTATTTTGGTAAATTAAAAAGATCAATATGTCTAAAAGAATGCGTGATTTATTATTTATCACGACAAAGAAAATTTTAGTAATCTAGAGGATAGAAAGAGATTGCTGGAATAGAAAGATTCCAAGAAAATCCTTGAAAATTGCAAACGAGGAGAACAATAAAATATAGGATTCACAAATAAGATTAACAGAAAAGAAGAAAGCGGAGAAATAAAAGCAGAGAAAAATTTTCTATACCACTGCTCCTCTCACAAAGGCCTACCACCTACAAGTTCTTTTATAGTCGACAAGGAAATTAAATTTTAAAAAGATGATAAGAGATCATAATTATGATAGATCTTAGATGATAATTAAGATTTAAGATTATTTTTTATTTTTTTCTTTGAACTATTATAAAATTTTAAATTTACCTTTAAATATCTAAACATTTTTCGATCGAATAATTTCATCCAAAATTTTAATATTAAATTTAGCAAAATTATTTTAATTTATTAATTTATTATTTTTTCTTGTAACTAAAAAATTATTCTCCTCTCTTTTTTTTCTCTCTCTCGGCCCTCTCTCTTTCATTCTTTCCTATATCTTTCACTGCTCCATCCTTCGTCTCTCCTCTTCAATACCTAACTGTTTCATGAGAAATATTATGTGCAAAACTTCAAACCAACGTTTTCTTATTATACACATATTATATTTTTTTTCTTTTAATATGTATATCTCTTTTAGTTTCACGGGAACTTATGTTGCGCATATATAGAGTAAGTCAATTATATAAGCATAATATAATAAAACAATTGTACATGCATTAATCCTACATGTTACCTTTTTCCATCATAAAAATTGTCATATACTATAAAGTTATCATTATTGACTTAAACTTAGGCTTAGTTTATTTTGATGAAAATAAATTCATAAAGAAAGTTAATTTCTAGGAAAAAAGTGAATTCTTGAAACTTAATTCATTTTATGATGATTATTAAATATGAAGGAAAATGATCTTAAAAATATAATTTAAGAAAATTTGTGAGAAGAAAATGATTTTCTATTCAGAAAAGTGTAATTCATTTTTTTAAAAAAATCATTTTACCTTTCTGATCCCCAAATAACGAAAAACATATCTTTTTTTCTTTCTTAAAAACTTCCATCGAAAACAAATTTAAGCTGAATTGACTCATCTATGTAAATTATAAAAATGGAAAATAACATTCGTGTCATATACTATAAGATAAGATTGAATGCTGTTTCAAATGAGACATAAACGGCAATTGAACCGAGGCGTCACCTGCAGTTGATTCAATCAATACTTTCAAATACGTTGAACCTGGACGTTTCTTTCCTCCTTCCACGTATCTGCACAGGACGCCATCCCTGCCCTTTTATACCTCCTCCTCCTCCCTGCGCTCCTCTCTCTCTCTCTCTCTCTTCTCTCTCTTCTCTCTCGGTCGACAAAGTTGTCGTACGAACTGCAGCGCCTCGGCAGTTAACTCCTATCGAGTCCAAACCGGCCGCCAAACGACGTCCCTGCGCCTGCATGCGTTTGCATGAAGCACAGCCTCCTCCGGAAGTAGTAGTAGTAATACGTAGTACTCTATAAGTATTCCTTCAATTCTAAGTCTTGTTATATCCATTCCAATCTCCCTCTTGTTTTTTTTTCTTTTATCTCCATATAGTTAAATTTATGGAAATCCGCAGCAAATCCATTTGTATAGTTATATATATACGTATATAGTCCAACAGCAATCAAACTTAATGAGTAATCTTCCAAGAATATTCCCCCTCCATTAGCTGCAAATTGATGCCATTTCATCATTAATATATCTATATATACTAATCAATCGCATCTGATCTCTGTTTGAGCACTGCTGTAGAGGTTAAGTCTCTCTCTCTCTCTATATATATATATACACATAGATGGCGATCTATGTGCGGATGAAGCGGGTCATGGATCCGCTCGACGACGACGCCAAGGCACGACTCCGCGGCCACGGCTACAGCACCAGCGGCAGCGAGCACGCACCGTTGTCTTGCCTCCTCAACGACTTCTTCTTGGACAGTGACGCATCGGCCGACACGCGCCCGGACGCCGACGTTGACTTCTCCGGCGATGAGGACGAAGGCGAGGAAGTTGGGCGTATGGTTGAGGAGATCAGAGAGCTTCTCGCCGACCGCGAAGGGGACAGCGACCTATTTTGCCTTCGCCTCGTCGACGATATCACTGAGGCGGCGGAGACGTTGGCGGGCCTGCGATCGGACGCTTCTGCGCACCGACGGGCGGTGATGGCCCGGCTCAGAGAAGGCGGCTACGACGCTGGCCTGTGCAAGGTTAAGTGGCAGGGATCCGCCAAGCTCGTGGGCGGGAGCTACGAGTACATCGACGTTGTGGCGCCGGCAGCCGGGAGCGACGGCCAAGAAGAGCGGAGGTACATCATCGATCTGGCGTTCGCGGCCGAGTTCGAGGTGGCCCGGGCAGCGGCGGAGTACCGCCGGGTGTTGGACGCGCTGCCGGAGCTGATGGTGGCACGGGCAGAGGACGTCCGGCAGGTTGTGCGGGTCGCGGTGAGGGCGGCGCGTTGGTCTCTCAAGTCCCGGGACCTGCACGTCCCGCCATGGCGGAAGGAGAGGTACATGACGACCAAGTGGCTTGGGCCGTACAGGCGGACGGTAAATGTCATCCCTGCGTCGGGCGCCGGGGTCCCGACGGCGGCCTCCGGTGCCGGTAGCCGGATCATCTGCCGAGCAACTGGTTTCGCGGGGATGGACGCATTTGTCAGGCTACCGGCGGCCAGGATCAGATAACAAAGATATTGGTTAAAATTTTTAAGGAGCTGAAATTGTGAGTTAAATACGGATCCACTTCATGTGTTAAATATGGATTACATAGACTTTTGTTTAGTGCCCAATTTTTTTTTTCTGTTTTTCGATTGATGACCCAAAGTTAATTTAACGCCGGAGGTGCGCGATTATTTTTTCATTGAGTGATACAATGAATATAATTAAGGAGAGTGACATCTTCTGTTGATGTAAAAAATATTTTATTGATGTACTTTTTCTGTTAGAACAATTAAATAGAACATGTAAATACAATGAAAATTAGTATAAAGTGGATCATTATCTAACATGCATTCCTCTTCAACAACTAAAAATCTCTAAAAGCATACAACGAATTAACTATAGGTTAGATTTTCATGTCGTAATTAAGGTATTAGATTTGCGCATAAACTTAAAATAAAAGACATGATGAGTAGAGGTCAAATCATATTATCATATTGTTATACCTGAAATCTCATGAAATTCTAATTATATCGTTCAACTCTCTCAATTTTAAAAGAAGCTATTTCTAAAAAAAATGATATATTTTAGTGTAAATTTTGTAAGAAAAAAAGACCCATAATAGTCTACTTTTATGTACTAAGGTATTATATTTATTGTGTTTGTAGTAGTATAATTGTAGGTGGCTTATTTTTTAAATAACACGAAAAGGAACAACTTACAATAGAGACTTCTCTTCCTTTATATCTAAGAAATCAGGCTTTCGACTTTAGTGTGTATTTATATTATCCTCGAACTTATCTTTTATCTTTTACACCATCCATTTGAATTTTTTTTCGTTTACGCTACTTTTTTTTTACACTTGGTAACTAGGAACTTCCATATTTCTCCACCCCATTATATAATTAAAAACAAAAAAAATAAGGAGAAAAGTTAGAAATTTCTTTTAGTTTGGATTTCTTCTGATATTTTAATGTCACTAATGTCACCCATCATACTTTATGAAGTTTTTTTTCCAATAAAGGTTGTATATAGGCTATGTTTGATAAGATTAATGATTTAATAGCGGATAATAAATTAATAATGGATAGCGTGTTTATCCAATTAATAATGGTTACATATTAGCGGAAGAATAATAATTTGATTGATAATTATAAAAAAAAGTTTTTTGCAAAAAAAGGTTGTTAACTACAAAATGACCTAAAGGAACATACGTAATTTAATATATGAATGTGAGATATTTATTCTAGTATACTGCATATTTATTTATTTAATGTATATTTTTTAAAAAGTAATTATATATTGTTTTATCGTGAAAAAAGAAAAAAAAACTGACTAAAATAAATAAATTCCGTTCAACAAGGACTCTAAACTATTTATGTCATTTTACACCAAATCAAAGAAATTAAATGCAATTAGGCATGCATGACTTAGGGGTGTTCACCGGGTCGGATCGATCCGATGAATCCGATAATCCGAACCGATCCAATTTCAATTGGATCGGATCAGTTGATCGGATCGAACCTGAACTGATCCGACCCGATTACCAATGGGTCGGGTATGAGTTTCAATTTTTCGAACCTGATCAACCCGACCCAACTCGATACCGAATTTTTATATATTTTTATTAAATTTAAACTAATTTATTCTTAATAAAAAAATTATATTACTTTAAAATTAAAATATATTACAAATTTATACTTTATATCCTTTGAATCATCATAAAACATTGAAAAAAATATTTCATTATTTTTTAAAAATATAATTAATATTAAGTATTTAAAAAATAAATAAAAATATATAAAAATTTTAATCGGATAAATCGATGATCCGACTCGATCCAACTCGACCGGGTTGGATCGGATTTGATAACTACTTTATCATCAACTTGACCCAATTCAACTCGAACAAAATCAATTGAGTTGGATCGGATTTGAGTTCGAGGCGAATCAAATCCGACCAATGAACACTCTTAGGGCCATAACTTATTAAATATGGTATCTAAAATATTATGTACGATTATAAAAAAATATTGGATTTGATTAAAATTCCAATAATCTGATTTTAACTTCAACCATGATGAGATAATAATAATAATAATAATAATAATTACAGTGAAAAAAATAAGTATTGTGCAAATTCAATAGATAATAATGATGATAAAAAGATAAATTAAGATGAAAAAGAAAAGTACGACAAAGAAAGCAAGTGCAAATTTGGAAAAAAAATAGAACTCTTAACTAATTTTAACCTCTAAACATTGAACGCTTCCTTTAAAAGCGTTTAGATATTTGCATTGTAATCGCTAATCTCTTCTAATAAACTTTTTTTGCCAAACAGTAAAAAGAACGTTGAAACATCAAACTCTCATGTAACCGCTCTAAAAAAAAGAGCCAAACACAACTTTAGTAGTGTAGAAAATTAGCGTTTCAGACAGCTCTTTGTGACATTTATTAGCGGTTAATAATAATTAATGATTAGTGATTAAATATTAACGATTAGTGATAATGAGTCAATTATTAAAATTAATAAAAATATTTGATAAATATAGCGTTTGAATCAATCAATAAATATAAAATAACTAAAAAAAACACAAATAATTATTTAAATAATTTGCATTAATATATGCACCATAAATTTAACAACACATCTTTTATTTTAACTATTTTAAAACTAATAAATAATAATAAAATAAATAGCTGACCAAATAATTTATAAACTAATAAAAAAATAATAAAATAATAAAATGATCATGTAGTATAAAATAATAAGTGTATAATACAAATAGTAACTAATATCAAAATATTTTGAGGGTATATTCGAAAATAAATTTTAATATGCTTGTAGTGATGAGAAAATTCGAGAACAAGTAGAAGATCACAAAGAAAAAATGCAGAAAAATAGAGAACACACACATTTTTACCTAGATTCACCCTTTATTTAGGGCTATGTCCTGCAAAGATATTTCACTATATTGTTTTTCGTTACAATTGCTCAACATCAAGTCTGAAATAAGAGCAATATATATATGGGTCCAAAACTCTAACAAATAGAAAATCTCTTAATCCGCACAATACGGGTCAACTTAAATAAAAGTCCAAACCCGTTTAGGTTTCGGGGGCGCTGCCCTCGAACCCCCGTCCGCTCACCGGCGAGCGGGGCAGCCGTCCGCTGACGGGCAGCGGAAACTCCGTCGGGGGCGGTGCCCCCCGAATCTCCCCTTTTCGCGCGTAGGGGTTAGATGTTGTTCGGTAATACTCTAATTTCCCTAAGCTCACGTGGGTGTATCCGGTGTGAGAAACAAGAGGCCCTGAAGTATTCGTCAACTCCAACATATAACTACCCTAGAGGTTGGCCTTCCAAGCGTTTCAAAATGTTGAGTTCCAATCTTTTGTCGCTACAATTAATTATGTTTGTCAAACACTTTAGATAGCGTATTGATCTGGTCAAAATGCTACACATCTAGTGTAGACGTTATTTTAAATACGTGTCAAATAGGACCATAATATAGCATTTCGGCTGAATCAAAACATTTGTTTATATAAACAACATTATTTAATAAATGAATTTAATAATAGCAGATAGATAGAAGGTATGAATGTTTCTTTTCGGCTATTTATTTTATTTCACGAGGGTGAAAGGGAGATGCTAGATTTTTAGTTTCTAACTTGCCCCAATTGGTTACATAAACAAATATGTCATTTATTCATCTTCTAATTTGACAAAAAATATTATGGTGGATTCTGTTGGCCAAGTGAGTTTCATTTGGTTCATGCATGCTTAATCTCATTGCAACGACTTTGTTATACAATAATTATAACAAATTAAATTATGCATACATTATCAGTATAAATAATATAGTATCTTAATTACTCATTAAATTCGTTTGAGTTATTTCATGCTAATCATATAGTTATCAAATTTATATGTTTTTTATTATACAATTGAATAGCTATATTTTAATCACTAGTAATTAATTATTAACTATCATCTAATCGCTACTTTTGTCCAAGTAGCCGAAGAGGAAGTACGCTATCATACTTACATATTAGAATATAAAAATAACAAGAACACTTTTGTTTATGCATCAGCCATAGATTGCATATTAAAGATCATTAAAGCATGTAACTTGTAAATTAAAAGAGATATAATTGATCATGTGGCTCGTCATTATGTAATAATGCATTGGGTTACATTAGGAGAGAAAATTAATGATGCTTGCATGGAGTACAAGAATTGATCAGTGTCTTGTGCACAACAAAAGAACAAGAAAGAAAAGAATGGTCTTCCCGGAATAATCGGTGACAATTTTAAAAAAAAACTTTGGATTGTTGGAAATGTGTCATTTGGCCTCCCAAATATTGAATACCTGATTCTTTAATTCATATTTTGGCTTGACGAATTTTCCGGACCATTTAATTACATGTAACAACAAAACATATTTGAAAATCCAAAAGTTCCAATTGATCAATCGTTTGTTCCACTGGTTGTCAATAATTTATCAAACAGTATTTTGATCAAATCGAACTATTACCTTTATGTTCATTTTCTTTTTCTTTAAATTAACAGTCAATTTTAATTTGTTTTGTTGTCAGCAGGATAGTAATTGAATAATTATTAAAGAAGCGGCTGTTGTAACGCCCCCAAATCAACACTCGTCACGTGAACAAGATGTGAACCTGGGAACACTACTTTGACTAACAATGAATTGACCCTTTGACTAATCAACAAAATTTCAGAATAAATGTAAAGGAAAATAAACAAGGCTGAAATGACTAAAGGGTCCAATGGATAAAACATGCGGAAGATAACAAGTAAGGAGTATACATGTCTCTCAACAATAAGGAGTATAACATCCTGGCTGATAGCCATACAACTCAATGACTATAAAATGAAAAGACATAATAAAAAGGAGACTCCAAGACCCATCCATGTGCAGATAGTATCCACCACGAGCATCAGCTGTCGCACACACCACCAGCACCAAAATCCACCACAGCCTAGTTACCTGTGGGATTCAACACAGGAGAAATAATATCCCATGAGCATAAAACGCTCAGTATGTAAGGCAATAAGTACATAAAATAAGCAATAGATATGATCATGAATATGGAATTTAGTCAGGCCTTTCTACTCATATCAATAGTCATAATAGTAGATATCAAACTCAATGCCT
>LTAE01015192.1:0-10632 GCA_001647135.1 Pontederia paniculata | reverse complement strand
CCCCCTCTCTTGGTGCCATCTAGATCCTACACACTTCTCCTTGGACCGCTCGTTCTCCATCTTTGGTTGTAGGAGTGTTGCCTTCGGTAGCCCATTTCTCATCATCGGGCGACCTCTCTCGTTAAGCCCTTTACTTCAGTCGTCATTCCTTTATCTTTGATCGATCGGTCAACCTCTGATCCCTCTTCTCATGCATTCTTCTTCAATATTTATCGATCATTCTATATTCTTAGGACGACCACTGCACACATGTAATTCTTCTGAAAATGTCTTCCGCGTGCATAAGTCGTCCATTCCTTGTGCTTTGGTCGACTTATCAACTTTTGAGCTTGAAACATCCTGATACAGAAATCAACTCAACAAGTTCATCAGTACAAACTAAGTTCCTTACAAATTTGTGATCATCAAAACATTCTCAGGATCCTAGATTCAACAATACCTTGGGATTCATTCCTTCCTATCTTTCCTCGGTTCGCGTGTTGTTGCTTCCTTTCCGCTTCGTACGTTGTTGACCTTCGTCTCCTCCTCCTGGCGTGATTCTTGTGACCAGAAAATCCTCTAAGGATGAGTGAGAGAAAGAGAAGAGGAGAGGAGAGAGGAGGAGGGGAGAGAGAGAAGAGATTACCTGGCGGCTGGTAGAAAGTAATGAGGGTTATGGACAATTAATTCCATTTTAGGGTTTATATATGATCAATTAGGGTTTAGAAAGTTTTAAGCATGATTAACTCTAAGTCTTTCATGAGTGAGCTTTGTCACATACGCTCAACCCGACTCGTGTTCCAAAGAACCCGACCCATTTTTGCCAACACGACCCGTGTCCGCACAGGACACAACTCGTGTTTGGTCAGGGTATTACATTATAACCTCCTTAAAATTAGATTCATTCTTGAATTTATGACTAACATTTATCAAGTTATTTCAATTCTCATTAAAGAATAACCTCCTTGGAAATGATGTCATTTTGTAAATCATAATGTATTCTAGATAAGTTCATAGACATGTGGTTCGACATTTGGCTCTTCTTCCGCCATTATGTTGTATACCCGGCCTTGCGTCAATCTTGAGGGACCTCCTGCACCTCTGGGGTTTTGAGGAGTCAACCTTGGTTCTGGGAAGTCCTTGATATAATGATCATGCTTTTCGCAACACAGACAAGCTCTAGTCTTGTGGCGACACTCCCCCATATAATACCGATGACAGTGTGGGCATGCTCCTCCATCAACCGGTTGTGGTTTATGTTGTCCTTCTCGAAGTTCATAAGGTCTAGAGTGCTCTTTATGATAGTGATCTCTTCCATCAGGAGCTTTGTTCTATCTCCTATCATCCCATCCTGCTCTGTCTCGATTATGTGGGCGCGCTGCCTCTCTCTCCTTTTGTGCTTTCTTCCATTCCTCATGCTCCCATTCTAACTCTGCTACGAGTTCGGAGGCTTCCTGTAGAGTCTTGCAGTTTCCACTCATAACCTTGGCTCTTTGCCCATGATGCAGTCATTGATAAACCTCTTACTCCTTGACTTTTCATTCTTGTCCAAGGTGCAGTACTTCTCAAGCCTTAGAAACTTGACCAGGTATTGCTCAACCGTCATGTCTCCTTGCTTTAGTTGCAGAAACTCTTCTTGCATTCGGTTCTTCTGATACTGTGGTAAGAAGCGAGCTTCAAAAGCTTCCTTCAAGTCTTTCAAAGAGACACTATCTTGAGCTGCAAACTTTGTGCTTTTGGTGGCCTTCCACCAATCCTTGGCATCGCCCATGAGATGGTTAATAGTGAAGGTCACCTTTCGCTCTCCCGCACACTACAGTTCTTCAAAAGTCTCCTCTATCTTCTCTAGCCACTTCTCAGCTTGTCCAAAATCTTCGGTCCCCTTAAATTCAAGTGGTTGTCACTTGAGGAACCTCTATCCATAATCGGTTGGATTTGGGACGTCAATTTCTGAGGATTGGTTAGCACGTCTAGGAGAACATCACGGAGGCATCTACATATAGGGCAATCATACATGTTTTTTTTCATTAGTAAGAAAGACGATTTATTTTCGAATATGACCCATACATGATGGCGTGATGATGGCTCCTGGTGCTAGCACATGGACTTCTATCTATCTAGGGATAGCTAAAAAGTGTCCGTCGTTAGGCTTTGATACCATATGTGACGTCCCCAAAATCAGACCTTGCCACCTAACAAAATCTTGACTTTGGGGACGCTACCGTCCTACCTCGATGGCTATACTTTGACCAACCAGTTGGCCCATATAAGATGACAGTGACAATATAAACAAAAATATCCTTCTTCAATGTAAAGACTAATAATTCGATACATAGTTTCAATAAAAACCAGACATCAATGACTAAATCAAATAAACTACTAAGGACTCAGAATAACATCCATCTCTATTAGATGATCAGCATGACACAACCAGGATCCTATGCCATGTGCAAAGCAAACCACCACGAGCTGCACCATCATTAGCACCATCATCGGTACCTATTTAATATCAGAGTCGCCTGTAGAATTGAATTCACAAGGGAAAACCCATGAGTTGTGATATTCAGTATGTAAAGATCATATATAAAGGAATAATAATCATGAGTCAGAAAATGAGTAAATCAAATCTTAGCTTTAGAAAAGGGATAAAGTGAGACATTAATACTTCTCTGTTCTTTCATTCTTTTTTTTTCAGTCTTTCCTTTCAGTAACAGTGACAGGATAGTCAAACCTAACTCATGTGGTTTACAATACATCAGTATGTTCAAGTCCAGTTCTTTATACCTCTTTTTATTCATCTTGGTGGAATCTTTTAATTCAATCAATAATGAGCAATTATTAGTTCATGAAGATTCCAGAGATTTGGCGTTAGAATAGCTAGCTAGGCCATGGGGTCAACCCTCAACCCATCAAGTAATCAGGAGAGCATAAAACCTTAACAGGAGAGGATGAACCCCTAAACAGGAGGAACGAGTTCCTAAACAGGAAGGATTAAATCCTTAGTGCTTCGGGGCCTTCCTCTTCATGATATTAATTTTAGTCACAACCATTTACATCTTTTATCTTCTAATTACCTATTAAGCTAAGTTAACATGAGAGAATTCTAACCTACCTCAAACAGATTCATTCAATCATTCATACATGACATCAACCATCCCGGACACGGCCCGCGTTAGGTATGATACGACTCATGTTGTTTCCGGTTCAAATCACACGTTTTAACAACGCCTTTTAATTAGGCGACACAGACTGTGTTAGGGTAACACAGACCATTTTGTTTGCAGGTTCTTATGCGATCGTTTTGAGGCAGTGTTAGGGTTCCGTGAACGCGGTTCATGTCCTGATGGCACACAAACCGTTTTGTCTAGGGAGAATGCAGTCGTGGTCGGAACATCGCACGTCGTGTACGACATGGCCGTCCTTCCAAAGGATGTGAACCGTGTTTATATGAACGCGGTTCGTTTTAGGCTGACGTGGCCGGCATTTCCATCCAACGCGGCCCATCTCCGGCGAGTCTCACGCCGCTGCAGGAAAACACGTACCGTGTCATGAGGAACACGATCGTGTCTGAACAACTTAACAATTTTTAACGTTATTTAAATCATCAAATCAAGCCAAAGAACTCTTCCATAAAAATCCGATTAACATATAATTAATCCAGTGAAAATCTTCTTTAATCAACTTGAACAATCGATTTAAAACTTAAAAATTAATCCTCCTAATGATCCTAATTACATATGTTGGGATTCGTTCTTTCCTATCTTTCCTCGGTCCGTGTGTTGTTGCTTCCTTTCTGCTCCAAACGTCATTGACCTTCGTCTCCTCCTCCTGGCGTGATTCCCGAGACCAGAAAATCCTTTAAGGATGAGAGAGAGAAAGAGAATAGGAGAGGAGAGAGGAGGAGGGAGAGAGACGAGATTACCTCACGGTTGGTAGAAAGTAATGAGGGTTATGGACAATTAATTTCTTTTAGGGTTTATATATGGTCAATTAGGGTTTAGAAAGTTTTAAGTATGATTAACTCTAAGTCTTTCGTGAGTGAGCTTTATCACGTACACCCAATCCGACCCGCGTTCTAAAGAACCCGACCCATTTTTGCCAACACGGCCCGTGTTCGGTTGGGATATTACATCTACTGTCTTTATTTGTTTACTATAATTTCAATTGGATCTTAAAGTAGACTTCTAATAGTTTGTGACAAAAATATCTTGAGATCGTTCTATGTTTACTATTTATTCTAGAATTTAAAATTTGAACTAACAATTTCATAAAATAACAAGAGTGAATCTTAATCATTTACTCATAACTCCTGAATTAAAATTTTGATTGATTTGATTCCAAAGCCTATGAAATATAGGCTTAAAATAGGATATAATACAAGAGTTTTCATTATTTTTGGAGGAACTAAAGGTAGCTAACAATCCTTATGAAGTTTCAACAAATATTTTGTTTCCATTAGGGGTGTGTTCTAGCCATTGGAATGTTAGCTTTGATGTGATTCATATGTAGCATGGATTAATGGCACATGAGATTCAATCATGGACAAAAAAACTCTTGTTTGATCGAAATCATAAGGGAAATTCATAAAAGAGAAGTTAACAACTTACCTAAATGACAAGCCAACGATTCTCTTTGTTCATCAAGGTGTTTTTCCTTTTGCACTTGGGACCTTCTTCCTATCGATCTTGGCCTAGTCCGGAAAAGGATAATAAAATTTAAGACTACTAAATATGATAGTTATCTAGTTATACTTATCGACCTAAGATCAGTTGGTAAATGACCTCCGCAATTACCTTCAAAGTTTGTATTATTTATAAGTAATATCATTTAAGTAAATTGATACTTAAGACATTACATGTAAATAAGAAATTACACTCATTCGAATTCTAATAAAATATTTATAAAAATAAATTTCAAAGGAATCAAAATCTAAATGTAGGTCAAAGAACAAAATCGATAGATTTTTTTATTTTTGCACTTTTATTTAACCTGACTAAATTTTCTCTTAAAATTTATTAAAAAGCATATCTAGTATAACATACGAGAGCAATTACCAAAACTTTATTTTTCTCAATTTAAATATTTTTCTAAAATCACATTTTCATGTCTTAAAAAAAATTCGACACTTTTAGTGCTCTAACTATTAATGTTAAAACTTTTACCTCAACACTTACATATTAATCATATAACGCGACATTAACACATGGTGCGTGTAAATATTAGTGGAATAATGAGATATTCTCTCTTTTATTCCTTAACCAAATAGCCCCTTTAAGGGAACAAGACTAAATGCGACATATTTTGTTGATTATTTGTGATACCCCCAAAACGCTCCCTATCATGTGGTCGAATGTACCTAAGGAGATGTTACTGGAACATAATTACATGGCATATATATTGACCATTTAATGGACTTAATTTGACCAACAAAGCAATAAGAAAACATTTTGAAGAAAGGGAAACTTACAAATAAGCAATAAATAGGTATGAAAGTCTATAGATGCATAAGTCTAAAATAATAAATATCATATGAGTCTCACATCTCACTTAATTATTATGAGATTCTTAAGAAGGTATAATAAACAAATACAACTCAATTATTCATTAAAACAAAGAGCAACATAAAAGCGTTATCTATTGCACGCTTCACTATCATCATAGTGCATACTCAATTACCTGTAGGATTGAATTGTAGGTGATATATACTCTCGTGAGCTATGAAGCCCAATATATGAAACAATAAATGACAAATATGGAACATATTAATAGATCAAGATAAGAGTATGGTAGCAGAATTGACATCAAAATCATATTAATGGTGTAACATGATAAATAATGTAGATGTAATCATGCCATTTTAGTAGTGATATTTTTCAATCATAATCACATAAAATCATTATTTAACCAATAACATTCATTTAAATCAGCATCCTTATATTCATATTACATTTATTAGTGGAGCATATTTCAACTACCTACAAAGTATATTTCAAATTTAGGATGGTGGGATGTATTTCAACTCTTATAAAGTGCATTTAAATTATTAGATAGGGGTGTATTTTAACTCCTTACAAAGTTTATTTCAACCCTTGGGTGGAGTATCTTTCAACCTCTTACATAGTGCATTTCAACTAGTGGTCATCGTCATTAGAGGAACTCTTCACTTTACATTTTTCAATTTTTTTCCTTGTATCTTATGATATATGTTTGGTTATAAGACCATAATGGTTTAATTTCATTTAAAAGGTTCAATAGGAGCATTTAGCGCTCCAATCAAAGATAAAATTATATGGACACACAATTAAAAAAAATCATAAGAGTGAAGTATTTCTGTCTGAAAAAATGATTTCTCGAAATAATGAGTTACCCAATTTCTTAAATGCTCCATTTCTAAAGGAAAGACATCGTCAGTCACGTATGGGACATTCAAAAAAGTCATCCCATTCAAGAAGCCCCTACTTACAACTCTGCTCTAGATCATTAGGTCTTATTATTTATGTATGAAAATCATATAAAACATATCATTAATTATCCTAGTCAGAATAGAGATAATAAGAAGTTTAGACGATAATTCAAAAGATCAGATCGTCGTGGCAAAACTATGTTACCATGCGTTACTGATGGAAAAATTCGAGAACAAGTAGAATATCACAAAGAGAAAACGCAGAAAAATAGAGAACACACACAGATTTACCCAGATTCACTCTTTGGTTAGGGGCTACGTCCTGCAAAGAAATTTCACTATATTATTTCTTCATTACAACCGCTCAACATCAAGTATGAAATAAGAACAATATATATATATATATATATATGGGTCCAAAATCCTAACAAATATAAAATATCTTAATCCGCACCATACGGGCCAGCTTAAATAAAAGCCCAAACTCGTTTAGGGTTCGGGGGCGCTGCCCCCGAACCCCCGCCCGCTCAGCGGAATCCCCGACGGGGGGCGGTGCCATCCGAACTCCTCTTTTCACGCGTAGGAGCTAGATATCGTTGGGTAATATTCCAGTTCCCTTAAGCTCATATGGGCGTACCCGGTGTGAAAAATAAGAGGCCCTGAAGTATTCGTCAACTTCAACAGTTACAACCACTTGGTTGTAATGCATGGACAAGTCCAACCCTTCGCTAAGGTGTTAGATGGCTATAATGCATGGATATATCTCCATCATGCACCACGACAAAAGACCGTAGCACATGGATGAATATTACAACCGACAATTTGTAGCGTTGTGATGAAATAGGAAAAAGTTATGTTTTTTTATCCATTTCTCATATTCAACATAAAATACAATTTTATTCACAATAAATCAGAAAAAAATCATATATATGGAATGTGAACTCATATACTCATTTTTCTAAAATATGGATAAAAAAGTTATAAATAAATTTAGGAAAAAGTAAAGAGTTCCATGTAAGAATGATTATAATTCTATTCGAATAACATGATCATTTTCACCATCTCCGCCTCCTTGTTCTTCTTAGATTCATCGTGTCTTCTCCTAGTCTCGTCAGAAAAGGGGAGGGAGTAAGAGATACATAGAAAAGATGAGAGAGAGACGAAGAGATAAAGGACGTTGAGGTTTTCTGATCCTTCACTCTCCCTCTTGGCCTCCCTTGTGGATTATTACATTTCTTAATAACTATTTTATAATGATGATTGTAATTGAATGGTTTGTTTGAAAATATGGCGATGATGTATTCATATTGAAATTACACTTTTTATTAACTATTTCTAATTTAATTTCGATTCAAAATTTAATTTTACGTCTAGAAATATATTTTGTTACTAACATGATTCCTCAATGTTGAGTAGGATTATGGGTATGAGGACATAAAAAATGCACAACTTTCTTCCTTCACTTCATTTTCTTAATTCGACATGCATGATAAATTCATTATTTTAATTAATAATATGGATTAGTACGTAATCATTCGATTAATTTGAGTCTCTAAAATAAAAAAAAAAGATAAATTGGCAGTCAAGTAAAAAGAATTGATCGCACCATCGAATTATTTTATGGTAATAATTATCAATTTATTTAGTAATTTATAATTGGATGATCGAGTCGATTCTATGATTATAAGTTCATAACTTCAGCCTTCGCATCATGAATATGATAATAAAATTGTCCTATTACTATACAGTAAGATAAAATACATTATTTAACTCGCAACATGTATTATTTAACACAAGGCTGATTGTTAAAAGGACAAAAGATAATGCTACAACACATGAATTATTTGGCAGTTCTTTTGACCATTCTTTCCCCATTTTTGTTCTCCTCTCCAAAGCCTAAATTACCCAACAACAAAATATTTTTTCAAATATTATTTTCCTCATATAAACGCAATCTTAGCACCGAAAATAGAACACTTACCTAAAACAATTCCCAAAAAAGAAAACATATCTCCAACCAAAACCCATAACAAAGAAGAAACTCCCAATTAGCAACTCAACTCAACAAACGAGTATGGATTAATTTTACTCGATCGGGAACTTATCTAACGTTAGAGAATTTAAAATAGTGATCGAACAGCGAGCAAAACCCGGGAGTAGAAAGTCAGATTTTTTTATAGATTTCAGAAGCATTGGTATTGGGTGATGGATAAATGTTTAATACTATAAAGTTTTTAAATTGTGAGATATCATGACACATCTCACTTTTTTTTAAAATCAATATTTACCAAAAAATATTAGAAAAGTTCAAAATAAAATGTTAAGCAGTTTAGTTTGAATCTCTCTAAATAGTACATAATATTTTCTTTGAAAATTTCACTCTCGCCTCGAAATCAATAGTGGCTGAAAAAAATTTAAGGCCTGCTTGAATGTCTAGTAATTTTGAAGTATTTAATCATTACATCGTAATATTTTTTGTTGACATATTTTTACAAATAAATGTTTGACACTAATTTTTGACGGATAAAAATATGACGTAATAGATGAAAAACATCGTAAAATAATTATCTACTCTTACCTTCATATTTTTTTTCTCCTTTATCTCTTTTATCCTTTCGTAATTATGATGTATTTAAAAAACTTAGAATATTTTTACGTCAAAGAAAAAAATTATTGTAAGATATTTTTGGAAAAGTGTCTTACTATAGTTTTTCAAAACATCGAAAAATTTTACAAAGTTCCAAAACATACTCTTACAAAAAAATTAAAACTTGAAATTAAATTTTGTGGTTATTATTACTGTGAGTTGTATTTAAATGATTATTTCAAATTAGATGATTAAGAGTCAAATTTATATCACAGTACAACAACTTGACCTTAAATCCTATAATTATAATTATCATTATTCGGATGGATCTACAATAAGTCCATAAACGAAACATGGACTTGAGGCCCATGAGATGGGACCAAAGTTGGACCAGATGTGTGTACCAACGCACATATCCGAACACGCGTCCTTTACTGTTACGGCTCGCGAGTACCATGGGATTCCATAACAAGGCGGAGTTCCCGATTCGACCACTTAATAAGAAATTATAAACCCCACCAAAAAGGCTTCATCCCGATTCGACCTCTTCCCCATTCGCGTCCGCCAGCCGTTCGACAGAATTCCCCGGAGGGAGCGCCGGCAGTGGCAGCGGCAGCGGCACGAACGATGGTTTCGTTTCTGAAGGCTTTAGCCTACGGGGCAGGAGGGATCGCGGTGATGGGAATGGCGGCGCTGGTAGCGTTCCAAGAGCGCCTTGTCTACGTACCCGTGCTCCCCGGGATCTCCCGCGCGTACCCCATCACGCCCGCCCGTCTCCGCCTCGACTACGAGGACGTCTCCCTCCGCGCCTCCGACGGCGTCCGCCTCCACGCCTGGTTCGTCAAGCACTCGCCCGCGACGCCAGGTTGGTGACAGAAACCCACCCCTTGAGAATTCGCGTTCTCGACGAAAATGTGGATCTGCTTGGGGTTTTCGATTAATTCCGTCGTTCTATTAATTTATTCCTAGCGAACGGTCATTTCTACTTCCAACGTGGTGAATCACTGGTCCTTTGCGTAGAAATTTCAAATATCGGCCGGCTAAACCTCGTGTGTTGATGGATCTAAGTTTTAGTTGGCATCTCTTTATTTCTAGGTTTCTTTAAGGTGGTAATGGATCCTGCTACTTTTGTGAATAATTACTCTTTTGAAGCAAATGTAAGCAGAAAACTCTTCTGCTACTTCCTTAATTAATGGTAGTAGTTACTTTCGAGTACGCAATTGTGGTTCCAGCTCCTGGTCACGGCATGAACTGTACAACTCATTTGGATTTATCTATGATGTTTTGAGCCATTAACTGGTTACAAACTGTAGAAACCTCGATGAGTCCCATAAGATTTAGGGTTGCTGTTCCAAATGCTTGCCTAAACTGTAACGCTCCCAAAACGCACCCCGTGGGCTGGGCCCGCGAAGGCTTTTCGACGGCGCTACATGGGCTTATAGCATACATCATATGACATAATGATAATTGAAAGACATTGCAGCGGAAGAATTAAACATAATATCATGATAATATAATAACTCATAGCAGCGGAAACATATAGAAATCCATAACACATCTTGCCACATGTGGGCATAAATCCATGGCCAAACGTAAGGCCCATAACATGAGTCTTAGGCTCATTCGACTCGAGACATAAAATAACATAGCAAGTTCATTAGAT
>LTAE01015191.1:0-10634 GCA_001647135.1 Pontederia paniculata | reverse complement strand
GAATCATCCTCCATACCACAAGAACCAGTTGACACAGCCAAAACTCCCCTCAATGAGACTCCAACTACAGACAACCCCACTTCAACTGATCCTGAGTTTGGTTCCCGGTGATACATTAGTGAGAAGGATCAAAATCAATTCTCAATCTTCTATAATGAACAACATCTAGTCGAACCATACCACTCCATTGACTGGGAAAGCCTTCAGCTTCCTGGTTTAAAAGAGACTTTTGAGCAATGTGACTGGATTAAATTTCTTGATCTCAATCAGTCAGTCCACCCCAACGTCGTAAAACACTTCTATGTCAATATCACCTATGATGAGAAATATGAAGAAATCAAATCCTACCTACATGGGAAACATTTTTCCATGATTGTCTAAATTGAATGAGATCCTTGACACTCTAGGATTCCCCCATATCAAACTAGCTCCCATTCATTGGTCTCACACCACATAAACTCAAAATCAAGCTGCATTAGCTATAAGTGGAGGACAAGTAGATACATTTGTCCAATGGTCTTTCCATAAGCATCTCTCTCCTGTCATGAAAGTTGTTCATCACATTATCACTCATATAGTTTTTCCTAGAGCTGGTCACTACACAGGAGTAAATCTCCTTGACTTAACTGTTCTTGCAAATCTTGTCGATCCTGCAGCTCCTAGAATTTCCCTAGGAAATCTTCTCAGGTATCAGCTAATCAAAACCAAAGAGAAGGTACATTCCAAATGGACCAAGGGTGATCATCTATATTATGGAAATCTCATCACTTTCATGGTTCGCAAAACTCTTAAGACTTAGGTTTGCTGATAATGAAGAGGTCCTTCTCCCTACCAAAAATGACAAGATCTCTTTCGTTACCTTGACCAAAAAGGTACTCACAAAAGACACTCCCAAATCCACTGAATTTCCCTCTACTTCTGAATACCAGTACCCTGTATCTCAGTCATCTGATCTTCCAAGAGATCCCTCCACAGCTGACACTCCTTTCCTACAACCTACTCAGCCACATAGAAATCTTCCCACTGCAGCTTGCACTTCCTCCTTCTCAGCTGCATGGCCCCCAAGTAGACCAGATTGGACTTCTATGTGCACCAAAGTGGACATCATGTCGACTCAACTCAGCACAGAGTCAAATTCTAGAACTAATAAAGAAAGTTGAAGAAGAGAAGTTCGAGGGTGCTGAAGTCAGTAAAGATCTTCAGGTTCATCATAATCAAGCCCGTAAATGTTGGAAAGTTATGGATGGATTCATGAGAGCAACTGGCTATGATCCTGATGCATATCCTCCTTTTGACAATTACAAAGGGGGAGAGACCAGAGCCCACAACAGAGGAGAGACTTGAACCCATTGCAGAAGAGGTTCAAGAGGAGGAAAATAGGGAAGCTCCTGAAGAGGAAGNAAGTTTGGAAAAAGCTTCAAGAGGAAGAAGAAGGATAAGGACCAAGAAAAATAGATAGAAAGGAAAATTTTGTATTGTAAACAAGTTATGTATCTGAAAACACCTTGAGTCCGAATGGTTGTAATGTATGATTTTTTTTTGTGACTATGAATGTCTTTGTTACTCTGAATGATCTTTTGTATGACATTTTGTACTTCAGAAATGAAATGATAGTTCTTTTACAAAAAAATTGTTGTGCAAAGATAATTTCTGAAGTAGTTTTCTCAATGACAAAGTGTTAAAATAAATTGCAGAGCATTTCTGATTTACATGTCTTGAATATATGCATGGGTTAAGTGGGAGAATTATCTGAAAATATGAGATATGTGATTAAGAGGGAGCATTTCTGGTTAGTTAATTTTTTGTATGATTTTTCTGTTTATAACTAACCCTAAGTTCACTCCTCATGAATTTGTAACCATAAAAAAGGGGGAGATTGTTGAATCTAGGATCCCGAGATTATTTTGATGATCACAAATTTATGGGGGAACTTAGTTTATACTAATCATCTATTGAATTGATCTTTCAAAGACAGGATTTTTATGTTCAGTAAGTAATAGGTTGACCGAGATTGAAGAATGGACGATCTATGCACAGAGAAGACTTTAAGGACAAATCCTAAGTGTGCATTGGTCGTCCAAAGGATGTGAAGTGGTCGACCTATGTGAAGAATAAAGATCGAAGAAATGAAGTCAAGTACTGAGCGGTCGACAAAAGTTGTTGTGTGGACGACCGAAGACAAGGTTGAACAGGAAAGGTCGTCCGGTGAAGAACAGTGGGCGACCGAAGGTTCTATGTCAACAGTACAGAAGTTGAAGAACGGCTGCTCCAAGGAGAAGTGGACGCCCTATGATGAAGTCTAGCCGATGATGAGACGTCTAAGGAAGGAACGGTCATCCGAAGATGAAGAGCGGATGACTATAGAGCTGAAGATGTAGACATTGGTCATCCAAGGGTTTTAGAGTGGAGACAGTGGATGATCGGAAGATTGTCAATATTGGAAGAGGGCATCCAAAGGCTTATGAGTTGAAGCAACGGACGACCAAAGTAATGATAGAAGGAAGATCGGTCGACCGTAGATGAGGAGCGGACGACCAATAGATTTCAGACGAAGATAAAGGTCGTCTGAGAATCTTGGAGTGAAGATAAGGTGGGAGACCGGAAGAGTGTATGGTCTGAGGGTAAAGGATGAATAGGTGTCCGAAGGATAAGCAAACGATCGATGAAGAGACAAAGGTCATCAGAGGGCTGCTGAGACAAAGCAATGGTCGACCAGTCTATCTAACTGGAGAAGGAAAGGACGTCCAAAGTATATGAGGGTTGTCATAGGACGTCCGAAGAATGTCAGAAAAATGAAAGGACATCCGAGGATCTCAATGGAAAGATGAGCGGGGCCGAAGTACTAAGTAAAGGAAAAGCGGACGTCCGAGGATCTTAGTGGAGAATGAGCGGACACTCGAAGTACTTAGAGAAGAAGAAAAGCACGTCCTAAGGATTCAGGGAGAATCAGAGGATGACCAAAGAAGTGTCTATGGAGATGGTACAAGTCTAGTCGGTCGACCGATGATGAAGATCGGACGACCGAAGTATCTTGACGAAGACTTCAACACAAGAAGTGGACGTCCGAGAAGATTGGTGTGTAATCAGCGGACAACCAATGAAGAGTTGAAGATAGTACAAGTCAAGTCGGTCGACCGAAGATGAAGAGTGGATGGCCGAAGTATCTTGATAGAGGACTTCAACTAAAGAAGTGGATGTCCGAGAAGATTGGTGTACAATCAGCGGATGACCAGAGAAGAGTTGAAGATAGTACAAGTCAAGTCGGTCGACCGAAGATGAAGAGCGGATGAACGAAGTATCTTGATAGAGGAATTAAACTCAAGAAGTGGATGTCCGAGAATATTGGTGTGCAATCAGTGGACGACCAGAGAAGAGTTGAAGAAGTTGGTACAAGTCAAGTTGGTCGATCGAAGATGAAGAGCGGACGACTGAAGGAACTTGATAGATGACTTCAACTGAAGAAGTGGAGGTCGGGATTGGTGTTCAATCAGTGGACGACCAGAGTTCAGTTGAAGAAGAGAGTACAAGTCAAGTCGGTCGACCGAAGATGAAGAGCGGACGACCGAAGGAGTTTGATAGATGACTTCATCTCAAGAAGAGGACGTCCAAGGTATTGGTGTGCAATCAGCGGACGACCAGAGTACAGTTGGAGAAATGAGCACAAGTCAAGATCGGACGACCAAAGGTTTGGCGGACGACCGGAGCACCGGGCGGTAGTTCAAATGAAGACTTCACCAGAGCGGCAGTCAACTGAAGCAGAGGAAGCGAACGATCGAGGGGTAGGTGAAGAGTATTGTACTTGCATTAACGGCTAGTTTTCTAAGAGATAAATTAGGTCGTTGAGTGCATAGTATATATTATAATCCCAAGAGTCTTTGGAAGTTAACTTTGGAAAATTAGAAATCTGGGAGCTTGAGTGAAAAGCCTTAGTTCCTCCTTCTGAGCATTCGAGTGACGAATCCAGAATAGAAGGAAGTGTGTGTTCAAGAGTGAACTTGTAAGAGGTTATCTCCTTGTCCTCTAAAGTGAGAAGAAGAAGTTGTAAGGGACCTTCGCCCATTGAAGAAGGAGTTTAGTGATCTCCGGAGGTTTCGAGTTCGAGAAGATCGGAGCGGGGACGTAGGCCAAGAGTTCGGTTGAACCTTGTCAACAAATCATTGTTTGTTTGCTTGTTTTCTTCTTCTTCTTTACACTTACTTTTATATGCTTCCGCTAAGATAACTACTTTAGAAGTTGTCGAAAATTTTAATACACCGATTCACCCCCTCCCCCCCCCTCGATCTTGGTGCCATCTAGATCCTACAATCATGCACTCATGGTTGTGATATTGCTCATCACGACCGTGATAATTTCTAAAACTTCTGATCGTTTTGTGGTGTCTTCTTGAGCCTTTTCGCTCTGAATCTGTCAAAAAATATGAAATCTTGAATAGATACTGACTTAAATAAAATGAAAATCTAAATAAAATGATGCGTGTCATGAATAAATTAATAAAAAATTGACTACATATGCAAAAAAATGACATGTATCATCAAGATGCCTTCTTCAGATGCTGGAGGGTCTTATTTATAGGCTTCTCAAGTCCCCCTAGGGTTTAGAAATGAATTTGCATCGAATTTAGTATAGTTCATTACGGGTGACAAGATTCACAACTCGTAAATACATGTTTCCATGAAATTGAGGTGTTAGGCAACATCGAGATATTTAACGCTCGTGAAATTGACTTCATGATCGTGAATTCACATGTATGAAAATAGGTCTTCTATAGCGGGAGTGAAACTGATTTAATGGCCTTCAAACTCAAATGTTGCAAATATGTGGTTCTGTAGCTACCGTGAAAGCTTCATAATGACTCGTAAAGTTGAATGCATCAAATAAATCCTTCGATATCATCCACTAATTGGGTTTCACGGGTCGTGATGTTGATTCTCGCTGAAATATAACTTTGATTAGGGCCCTTGAAGTTGGATTAACACCATGTGAAGATGTTGACACTCGAAGTCTTTGTCCTCATCTAATCCTTTTACATTTAATCAAGCTTTTCTGCTCCTGATCAAGGAAAACACGCAAATATGGGTGGATTACCAATTCCAAGTGAATATCACAATATTAATAATAAAATAAATGAAAAACTTGTAAATGATGCAACTTAACGAATGTGAAATGTATCCATGAAATGCATGCATCAGAATCATCACTCGAAAGTTCTTCTACATGGACCATCTTGTGCAATATGAAGAAATGCATAAGTGTCAACCTAATTATCTTAGTTCAAATCTTCATTTAAAATGTAGGAACATTTGAAAAAGTAAATCTGTAGGATACTCTTAAATCTTGGTTATCTAAGGCCAACTGGTCTGGAATCCATCGGGTGAAAGCCCATTCTATGGACTTCCTTGTGAAACCCTATTTGAAGGTTAGATCTTGCAAAGGCAAAAAGTTATTAAAATGAAAAAGTATAAGCTCTTTTGATACTTGCATATTCAACATTAATATTTTTAAATAATAGATTATATTTTTCTTTTGCACGGGGTTGAGATTGAGACTGCTTAAATATGTGTAAGAATCAGAAATTCTATACAGCGAGGCTTAGGTAAAGATGAGATGCTTTTGTGATAAACATATAAGAGGACGGTAGGAGAAAAGTATTAGTCTACAAGATGATGATTATGATGGAATTTTCTTGAGTATCTCTTGAAGCTTTCTTGAGGACAAGAAAGATTATAATCTTGGGGGAGTTTGATGCATGTAGATTTTAATATTTTTCATGACATATTTAACCCATTTTTCATGAGCTTCTGCATAACATGCATCATTCTATGATGTTATTTGCATTTGTTTATTTTGATTTAGAAAACTACTTAATCTTTTGATTTTTAACTTTCAGAAACCAAGGTGACAAAGAAACAAAGACAACAAAAAATTGCACTCAATTCAGAGTTAAAATGAAGCCGAAATCGCAATTTCAAGATGCTAAAATGAACGACCAGCCTTGGTCACGATTGTGATAGACCTTTTCACGATCGTAAAACACCAAAAATGAAGTATTATGCTTGGTCACAACTATGAAATTCTTGTCACGGACCACAAAATTAAAATAACATTTCTGAAGATTCAGTCACGATCGTGAAACATCATTTACGTGCCATGAAATGAATAAAATATCATTGAAGTCTCGATTGCGGTCGTGAAGTTGATTTCATAGACTGATATCCATTTTCATGGCTATGAAATCTCTATCATGGCCATGAAAACTAAAATTTTAGAAATTGAAAACTTTCTAACTATAAATCATAATAATGGGAAGTAATTATAATGACAGTTTGTAAACCATTTTTTCAACCAATCTCATCAAGTTGTGAAGCCCACTTTAAGATAAAGCGGGTTTTGATTGATCTTTATCAAAAAGAGGAGTTTCAGATGAAATTAAATCCTAAAAAAATTGAACTACTCTCAACTTTATAAATAGGACCCTTGGGTTATTGTGAAGACTATCTCTCTCACTATCTCTGTAACCCTGATATCTCTTGGAGGCTAATGATGAATACCAAATTCTATTGAGATCAAGAAGAAGGATAGGAGTACGGTGCATTCAAGAGAAGGTCATGTTTCTAATCGATTATTTAAGTTTTATTCCTATTCTTTTTTCTTTTTCATTGAGATGAATTATTTCCCATGTTCTTCGTTGTGTAATTTTTCTATTATGGGGTAGTTTTGTATTAAGGGAGTTTGTTTAAACCTATGTTATATTGGATTGCACTAGTGAATTGTTTCTTTTATAACATGAGCATTTCATTAAAGTTCCTTCTTCTATGTGATGATTATGAAACTAGTTATTAATAGTTTAGTGTAATTAGTTTTCATCTTTCTAAACATTTGGAGAAAATTATCCTTGAAAATAAGTCAACACAAATCATGTCATAATCTAAATTACTCATTTGAGAGTTTAGGCATGTTAAGTTGGGCTTGGTTAAGTGGTTAGCAATTTAAATGTTGCAACATTAATGCATTTTAAATTGAGATTAATTTGGATGGATTTATTTGAACACCCAAATTAATCTGAATTTAAGATAGGTGGTTGCACCCATTTAGGAAGTCACAACTTAGGCAAATCTTTATCCATCACTAGAAATAACCCATGCATAAAATTGATCCAATCTGACTTGGTGGTGAGACATAAACCCTAATCTTCTAACTTGATTTTATCTCATCTTAACCTATCTCATCTAGTTAATTATCTTTTATTTTGATTTTTTTGTTATTTGGATAAGCTAATTTCTGTTACAACTAGCATTTCTCTCTATAACTTAAAAGTTAGATAGGCTAGGTTACATTAGACCTCGTGGGTTTGCCACTCTACATATACACTTTATTAGTTGAACGACTAGTGTGCTTGCTAGTGTAATTAGATCGAATCAAATTTTTAGTGCCATTATCGAGGATTTTTGTGATTAGATTTATTTAATCTCTATTATTGATTTGAGAATTATTATGTTATTTTGTTGTTTACTGCTTTGTGCTTGCACATATTTAGAGAAAATAAATTCAAAAGTCCCCACTCTCAATTTGTCGAGTAAAGGAAAAACCTCAGCATCAAAGATTCATAATACTAAAAGTTCAAAGGCTAAATTAGAATTCAACCTTGAGATTGAATGCACTGCTCGACAACTAAAGAAGAACTAAAAGAAGATTAACATGGTAGCCAATCAAAATAATCTTGAACCAAATGAAATTCAACCACTAGTTTATAGGACCATGAGATATTATACTCGTGGTCAAGTGAATGATAATCCTAGGAGTATTACCTTGCTAACTGTCAATGCAATTTAATTTCAAATTCAGCATGGCACACTTCAGATGATGCAATGATGCGAGCATAAATATACATGTTGCACGAATCCATATCATATCATTTTTTGACATTTAATATAGGTTTATTTGTCATTTTAATGTTTTATTTATTATATTTTTCTATGAGTCAGAAACTACCCAAATATTCTTTGTTGTTTAATTTTCAGGTAAAAGAATCTTAAAACTGCAAAGAGTTCGAATAGAAGAGCAAATAGCCGAGGCTTCCAAGATTTCAACACTGACACGGGCTGCGTTCAACCAAAATGGGCCGTGTCCGGCTCTCAGTTTTCAACCAAATTTTCTTGTACTCAACTCGGACCGCGTTCGCCAAAATGGGCCGTGTTGCAGCCACGTCAGCTCAGCGCCACGTGTTCCACGTCAAAATGGTGGATTCGCCCACTCAGAAGATGCCACATGTCAACGATGTCGTCAAAACCGTCTGCGTTTGACATCATGTATGAATCAAACGCCATGTCAGCACAACTCGGGTCGTTTTCGTACCAACGCAGGTCGTGTTCTCACATACAAAGGCGGTTCGACAAAACAGACGACTCTTGATGATAACTTCACCTGCAAGACAGAAACATTTAATTTTAACCATCCGATCTAGGGCCCTCATGTCAACTTTTTCCTATAAATAGGACCCCTTGTAACCCTAGAAGGAGAGATCCCTGATTTTGAAGATTGAAGTCTTTGCCTGCAGCTCTGGTGTGGAGAGGAGGAGACCCGATGACGACGAAGTCCTGACGAAATTCTACAGAACCTGTTAGTAGTCTTCTTTTCTTTATTTTAGTTTACTGATTAGGGAAGAATTCTGTAAACTCTGTTAATCTTTTGGATTATTTTATGTTGAATGATTGGATGAACTTGCATCTGAATATTTTATTATGTTTAATGACTAGTTTATTGACATTAATCGTTAGATATTGTTAGTGTTACTCTCAATTTTCTTATCTAGTTTTATGCTGAATTTTATAATCGAGATTTGTGTTTTCGGCCGTTGAGAAAATAGGCCATGTTGACCTAACATGGTCCGTTTTCTCTCTGTTTGCCGCCATCCGTTTGCGCCTTTTCTGGAATATTTTAATCGGCGAAGAAACGCGATCGTGATCCTCATCGACTCGGCCGTGTTCTTCTCCTCATTTTCCGAGCCTTGTGCGCAGCCATTTGAATATTTTATTATTTTTATCGAAATGCGGTCGTCATACAGCTTCGACCGTGTTTACTCCTGAAGCAGACTTGGGCCATGTTGTTCATGCACCTAGTTCTGTCGTTTCCTGATATTTTAATTGTTTTATTTGAGACGAACGCGATCACTATTGTAGCCAACTCGACCATGTTCTCTCTCATCATAAAGGAGCCGCATTTTTCAGAGGCAGACGCGGTCCGTTTCGGCCAACGCGGGCCATTTCCTACGTACTTATTTCGACTGTTTTTTCTTGGATTTATTTGTTCGGATTCATGGCTCTATGTCTATCTGTTTCCAGAATTCATAGATTGTAGGTTGCTATTCACTCGAAAGAGGCCTAGCAATTTAGGATTTGATTTCATCGCATTTTAAAATTAATTAATTTTAGGTTTAATGTTTTCACATACTCCTCACTTGAATTATGATTAAAATAGTTAATTCATCCGTTTTCAGAGTCTTATAAATTTAAATCAATCCTTCTGCCATCCAGCATTCAGATATTTTTATTGATTAATTCCAAAAGATAACAGTGGTAATCTATCCCTAACCAACTTAATCTATTTATCTTTTGAAAAACTTAGCTTTCATCATTTATCTTTTCTTTATTTAATCTTTTGTTTTATCTTTTCAAAACAAACTTTTAAAATTTCTCTTTTCAAGTTTTCAGATAAGATTTCGGATTTTAATTTTATTAGTCCATGTGGGATCGACAACTCTGTATTCACTCTTTATTACTTGAGCGATCAGTACACTTGCCGAGTATTTTTACACGTGCGAATTTTCGCATTAAGTTTTTGGCGCCGTTGCCGGAGACTTTTGAATTTAATTTCTGATTATCTTATTTCGTCAATTTGAATTGTATTACTTTTCAGTTTTTTTTCTGGTGGTCGTGTAGGAATTGAGCCAACAAGCAAAGGGATTTAGAGCCAACAGGGACCGCGCTCGAAAGGAAACGACCCGCGTCTACTCCCTGTGTTCGGAACACCACCGTGACATTTTCCCCGTCAGTAAGGTGCTCAGAACATCGCCCACGTTCACCTAGAACACGGCCCGCGCTCATCTGAACCGCGAACATAACAACGCGTTCACTAGTAACGCGCTTTCAATCGGTCCGCGCTCATCTAGGCCGCGGCCCACTCGAAATTGACACAGCCCGTTTTCGTCTGACATGGCCCATTTTTGTTCTAACCAGTTCATTTGTTTTGTTGCGTTTTTAGTATAGGTCACACAAATTTTGAGTCTGGTAGTCGCCACAACACCAGAAATTCCAAGCAGCCTCTGAATTTTGATTCAGAAATTGAAAGGACTGTTAGACATGTTGAATCTAGGATCCCGAGAGTGTTTTGATGATCACAAATTTGTAAGTGAACTTAGTCTGTACTGATGAACTTGTTGAGCTGATTTCTGTAACAAGATATGTCAAGTTCAGTAGTTGATAGGTCGACCAAAGCTGAAGAATGGACGACCTGTGCACACGTAAGATATATCAGAAGAACTACGTGTGCAGTGGTCGTCCTAAGCATATGAAGTGGTTGACCAACATTAAAGGAAGAATACATGTGAAGAGGAGCAAAAACATGAAGGAGAATATATG
>LTAE01015185.1:0-10640 GCA_001647135.1 Pontederia paniculata | reverse complement strand
CCTCTTACTCCGGTCGTCCTTCCTTCATCTCTGTCGACCGGTCAACCCCTGATCCCTTTTCATACATTCTCCTTCATTATCTGTCGGCCTCTTTATATCCTTAGGACGACCGCTGCACACATATGCTTCTTCTGAAATTTCTTCCATGTGCATAGGTCGTCCATTCTTTTAGTTTTGATCGACCTAACAACTTCTAAACTTGAATTAACCTATTACAGAATTCAGCTCAACAAGTTCATCAGTACAAATTAAGTTCCCTTACAAATTTGTGATCATCAAAACACTCTCGGGATCCTAGATTCAACAAAGCATATATCAGAATGCACATCCCCAGGTCATGAAAATTTTCTTGATTATTCATGAAGAAAGAAATCTAGAAAGATATCTAAGCCCAAGGAGGATCAAAATATATAGCACCTATTCTGATGCTTTTCACACCTATTCTTTATGTCTTAGAATTCTTCTTAATTTGGCTGGTTTATTTGTGAACATAATAAAAAGTTAATGGCAAAAAAAAGAGAGAGAAATAGATTATGTTGTGCTTCAAGCGCTTGTTCATGCATTTATCATTTTGTCTTGTCCAAAAAGATTTTTTCCTTTTCTTTAATAAACTACTCCACTCACCCGCACCCAAGAGTTGAGTATGTAGCCTAGTTGCACCTGGGCAACCAAGAAATGATGGATAATGTTGTGGGGATCTTATCTCTCTTTCCTCAATCAACTATCTGCTGACCTTTCATTTGGAAGAGTCAAGCATATGCTTCTACTGAGCACCTCCAGCATCCAAGCCTATTATTCCAAGAAGAAAAGTGAGAATATGCTGAGGGAATTTTTTTTCACTCTTTGAAATGACAAGCATAATGATATGTGCAAAAGAAAAAAAAGAAGAGAGAAAAAATGAAAAGGGTTAGTAACCCATATTTGTCACAAGTAAACCTTCCATCAAACTTGACTCTGAAACAAGAATTCCAGCTCTAAAGGGTGGTTGTGAGATGTATCATGTGGTTCGTAGTCATGGAATTGTCCTTGGGCTCATGTTTCCTTTGAGAGGTCTAAATCAGTTAAAGAATTGATAATGATGATCAACGGTTTGTAAGGCTTAGGAGGGGTTTGTAAATTGATATGTGCTTATCTTGTGGCCATTTTGAAATGATATTTAATCTGCCTTAAATTTCTAATTCTTTACTTGACGACAAGCGAAAGATCAACTTTAAGGGAAGTTGATAATTTGGAGTTTGGTAAATATTTCTGCATGTAGAGTTATGTATTTACCACATATTTGAGCCTCCTCGTATTGCACAATATTTTCCTTTTTATGACCTCCACACATTCTATGAACTTCCTATATAATATTCACATTTCTCTTCACACCCAACATTGTTTTAAATACAATTCTATTGATTCTATGCTTGTTTGGCTATAGGGAGTTGGGGAGCAAGATTTCACACCCAAGAATTTTTTGGAGTTGATGATAGACTATGGAGATATTTCACACCCAAAGATTTCTTCCAAAGATGACATCAAAGACTTTTCACACCCTGCAAAGTTCACTATCGGACAAAATACAGAAGAAGACAAAAACTCAACAGCCTTTGTAGAAGATTTCCTCTACCATATTCTTGGGTTATTCTTGCAGAAAAAGGCAGGACAAGTGTCAATAGGAGTAAGGTTGGCCCAAGGAGTATACAAGGAAAAGGATAACAGCTTTGGAGGGAGTTCGCCATTGCTGAGAACGAGGCAGCCATTTTTTACTTGATTTTTTGAGGAGAGATCAGCAAAGGAGAGATCCCAAATCGAGATATGTATCTTTTGGTTTTGATGCAATGAAGGAGAAGAAGAAGATATATAAGAACAATCATACTTTTTTTGTTTTCTGTAGTGGATATGAACTCCTTCAGTTTTCGATCATTTGTAATGACTTTGGTTTCCTAATTCTATTAGCTGGAATATAAGAGTGTTGTAGAACTCACTATTGTTGTCCCAATGTATTTTATTGGTGTTTTCATTGTTGCCATATGGTTTTGCTCATGTGTTGAATTACTTGTTGATTTCTAATTTCTTGGGCATAATATGTTGATTTCGATATTTAGGTGTGTTCTCATTGCAATTTTCATCCGAGAGGAAGGATAATATTGTTGGGTTTTTCTATGAATCGAAAGGGGAGCAGAACTTAAGTTACCATCATCTAATTCATACTCGGGGTTGATGTAGGCTGAGAAGCTGCACAATACTAGATTAGGAAGCTAGGGTAGCTGAGAGGATCTTACAAGTTGATTTCTGATTTCTAGGGTTGGTATTCTTATCTTTATATTTAGGTGAGCTTCTCATTGCGATCTCTATTTGAGGGGATGGACATATTGTTGGGTTTTACTATGAACTGAGTGGAGAGTAGAACCTAAGGGATCATCACCCGATCTATACTTAGTGGTAGTGTAGGTCGAGAAGTTGCACCTTGCTAGGTTAGGAATTTGGGGGCAACTGAGAGGCTCCTGTCAGGTGCTTGCTGAACAAGAACAGTCATGGATCATTCTAACTTTGGGAATTGTCTAAGGTGATCCCTATAGAGTCAGTGTATGTGTGTTTAAATCTCAACCTTGATGTGCAAGAACAACTAGGTTGAGGTGTTGGATCTGCGAGTGTAGACCTGCCTATTTTTTTCTTTTAAAAAGGATTGCTTAATCATCTAGAAGCGACATGGCCGCGAGAGTCGGATATGTCTATTATGAAGTGATTCCTAGTTATCCTTGTAAAACTTATTGATTCAATGACAAGAACTAGATCGAAAGCATGTCCTATATTTTGGTGATCATCTCTTGTTGAGTGATCTAATTCTTCATCTTCTTGCATTTAATACGTTATGTTATTTTTAATCCTCCAAAACCCAAAAATATATTAGTTTCAGTTTTTAGTTTTTAGCATTATTACTTTGTTAAGGTAATAATCTTGCTAACGACTTTTTGATGATATAGACTTTATGAACTAATAACTTTTCTAATATTAGAATTAACACCTAAAAGGAGTTGCATTGACTATAAATTTTATCTATTTAAGTTGGATATTGTGGGACTACAATATTTTTTAAAAAATACTCTACAACCAATTATTTATTTTTTTAAAAAAATGTTATGAGAGATGTCTTTTTTTTTCTGAAAGAGAAAAGATCGATGTTTCTTATTGAGAAAACTAGCAACGAGCCAATTTGGCTCACATGTTGCCCACAACTCGGCATACGATGACAACTTGATAAGCTTTGAGTCATCCAAAATCGTCGGAGTGAGGTCTAGGCAAATTTAATAAACAAGTCAAATTTGAATTTAATTACATATGTCATATAATTTGCTCTTGAGCTAACTTCATCACATAATAATAGTATACATTAACGTCTAAGTATTTCGTCCTATTTTTTCATATAGTAAAAGATATAAATATAGGAACATATTCTTCTAGTGTCATCGAACTTCCTAAAATATATTTGTTAACAACAACGACGACGACAACAACAACAACAACAACAACAACAACAACAACAACAACAATAATAATAATAATAAGGGTTATTTCTATTTTCCTTTCCTAAACTATCGCGAAATTTCAAATCTACCCCTAAATTATAAAACCGGAGAGAAGTAGGTTTAAAATTTTTTCGATTGGCCAATTTTATCCAATCATCTGATTTTGAATTTACTCAAATTATTTTATTTTATTAAATTATCAATTTACCATCCTCTTCTACCTCTTTCTCTCAATCCTCTCTCTCTTTCAATCAGGTTAAAATTAGCCCTACTTGAGTGAAAATGTAATGATATATTGTCTTGGGTATATAAAACGTTAGCTAACTTTTCTTTGGGTGTATTAAATTTTGAGTTTTGGGTTACTAACTAACATAATATTTTTCTGAATGATCTATGTAATACCCAGCAATTTCAATTTATTAAAAATTAATACTAAAAAGGATAAAAAGTAAGATAAGATATGATATGATTAGAATTAGAAAAAATTAGAGCCGAAGTCAAATTATTATTGTAATATTTTAATATTCCTAGTTCTACCCTAATTAATTCTTAAAAGACTCCTAATCACAAGTGAGATAAAAGGAATTAAGTTAACTTTGAATTGGATTATGCCTAATAACCACTATATAAGGAGGCTAAGAGGGGAGATGCTCTGACCAGAATTCTCTCTCACCATTTCTCTCTCCCAGAGCACTAGAGGAGGAGGCCATATCAAAGGGAAGACCGAAGTACAAGAAACGAGAAAGATCAATAAATGCGATTAAGATATGTAATTAGGAGGATCAAATCTATGGATTATCGTATGTATATGATTATAGTTCTTTGCATGAAAATAAAGATATTATGTTTACATCGATGACGGGATGGAGACAATGACCTGCAGCAACCGACGAACCGAATGTGGACCACGTCCCTAGAGAAATGGACCGTATTCGGCAGGTAAAAAAATGGTCGTGCGTTTGGATGCTGATCATGTTTCGTAGAATTACATCAGAGCGCCTAGAAATATACCGCATTGCCCCTCGACGTGGGTCGTGTTCCTAATGACATCGGAGTTAAACGAATCGATGAACACAACATAGACCGTGTCGCTCAACAACATGCGTCATGTTTAATGCTACGGAAACAACCGCGTCACACCACACACATTGTATACTGGAACCATGAAGGAAACAAACTGTGTCTCATGTAGACGCGGGTCATGTTCCTTAGTGAAGTCAATGTCATCGTCCAACCGGGCTATGTTGCACCTGAACAGGCTATGTTGCACTTGAAAATCGGCCGCGTCACGAAGGTAAGTTGGAATCGAACGAAACGTCGGTCGAGTCACCTCGAATCCAGACTGCGCAATGAATAACACGGACTGTGTCCGTGTTAAACGCGGGCCTTATCTCGATAGGAAAAGTCACCTTGAACTAAACATAGAAAATGGATTGTGTCTGTATCTACCGTGGACTATGTCCCGACAAAAAATGGGTTGTGTTGTGCCCCAAAGCGGGCCGCTTTTTCGATTGAAGATGTCAAATTAACATTTTCTATTTCTACCTGTATTGATAGGTTTTATTGTATCTATTGATTAGAATTAATGTTATATTAGTTGTATGCAAATGTTAACTTGTTAGCTGTTAGAGTTAATATTATATGTTGATGATTGTGATTGAATTGACGCATAAAAAGGAGGGCCTCACCGATTGCCGAATTTATCCTGATTGCAGGATTCTACTTTGATTGCAAGATTTTGTCCTAAATGCAACGTTCTACCCTGATTGCAGGATTTTGTCCTGATTGCGGGAATTGTCTCAATTGCATCTTAGAGGTGAGGTGATTGAGCACTGATGAGCGCTTATGGCGTATCTAGCCATCCTGCGACAGGATAACCTGAATCTTATATGCATTATTTAAGATAAAAGAATGAATTGATATTGATGATAGTATTGATCGGGCTTCAACATATTAATACCACGCATCTTCATGTGATTGATGTTCTCGCGTTGGATGGATTAAAGTAAAAGATTGAATTGAGCTTGAACTTATTGAATAGAGAATAATGGGCTTTGCTTCACAGCAATGCGATTGAGGTTCTTGCAATTAAATTTTTATTGATATTGTTATAATTGGAAAAGAGGTAATAAAAAGGTATAAAGGTAAAGTAAAGGAAAGATAGTATATAAAGTTTTATTGATATTTATCATGTATGATTTTCCTTATTGTATTTTCTTTACATATTGGGCTTCATCACTTATGGGAGAATTGTCTCTCCTACTTTTGATCTACAAGCGATGACGTGGGCCATTTTCCTCAATGGCATCGGAGTGAAACTGATCGATGAACACGACATGGATCACGTCTCTCAACAACGTGCATCATTTTCAATGCTACGGAAAAAAGTGCGTCACACCACACACGTTGTGTACTCAAACCATGAAGGAAACAGACTATGTCTCATGTAGATGCGGGTCATGTTCATCAGTGACGTCAATGCCGTCGTCCAACCGGGTCGTATTGCAGCTGAACATCGATCGTATCACGAAGGTAAGTTGGAATTGAACGAAACATGGGTCGAATCGCCTCGAATCCAGCCGAGCAATGAATAACATGGACTGCGTCCGTATTAAACGAAGGCCTTATCCCGATAGGAAAAGTAATCTCAAACTAAACATAGAAAATGGATTGTGTCCGTATCTACCGTGGGCTATGTCCCGACAGAAAATGGGTTGTGTTGTGCCCCAAAGAGGGCCTCATTTTTTTTATTGAAGATGTTAAATTAATGTTTTCTATTTCTACGTATCGATAGGTTTTATTGTATCTATTGATTAGACTTAATGTTAGATTATTTATATGCAAATGTTAACCTGTTATCTAATAGTCAGAGTTAAAAGAATATGTTGATGATTGTGATTGAACTAATGCATAAAGAGGAGGGCCCCGTCAATGGTGAAATTTATCTTAATTGCAGGATTCTACTCTGATTGCAAGACTCTGTCCTAATTGCAGGGTTCTACCCTGATTACATGACTCTGTCCTAATTGCAGGACTTGTCTCAATCGCATCTCAGATTTGAGGTGATTGAGTACCGATGAGCACTTATGTCCTAGCTAGCCATCTTGCGACGGGATAACCTGAATCTTATATGCATTATTTAAGATAAAAGAATGAATTGATATTAATGATAGTATTGATCGGGCTTGAACATATTGATACCACACATCTTCATGTGATTGATGTTCTCGTGTTGGATGGATTAAAGTAAAAGATTGAGTTGAACTTGAACTTATTGAATAGAGAATAATAGGCTTTGCTTCACAGTAATGCGATTGAGGTTCTTGCAATTGAATTTTTATTAATATTGTTATAACTGGAAAAGAGGTAATAAAAATGTAAAGTAAGAAAAGATAGTATATAATGTTTTATTGATTTTTATCATGTATGATTTTTTCTATTGCATTTTCTTTACATATTGGGCTTCATCGCTTATGAAAAAATTGTCTCTCCTACTTTTGATCCTGCAGGTGATGACCATAACAATGATAGTTGATGACACTAGTGATGCAAGGGTTCGTGATGTGAAGGCGTGCATATAATAGAAGTCTAGCTTAAGTCAAATTTAGTCTTAACAATTACTTTATTAGATATGTCTTTTCTTTATTTTGAACAGATGCAAAAAAATATTTTATTTGGCTATAATTATTAGAAGAGTTTTATTATTAAAGTTATTGCTTCTGCATTTCGTTTTAGTTGTGTTGACCATACTTTTGATTAATTGTAAAGTCAAAGTAGTAATGTCGTAGCGTCTCGAAATTTATATTTTTTTTGGGTGCCCGCTCGGCTACTAGCGCCTGACTGATATGGAGTCGAGATAAAGAGCATAACATTATTTCTTTGGCCAAATTGGTGACTCTGGGGCTCGAACTCGGGGCTACTAGCTCTCGGTCCCTTAATCTGGGACACACCCCTACTAACCAGGTGTGCCAATCAAATTTGGTTTCTCTAAATTTATATTTTACCACGTAACAAAGTGTTGATTTGTGAGTGTTACAATGTATTTATTGGAGTTCAAATGGGGACTATAAACTTAGGAGGCATATGAATTTGTAAATTCACTTTTGTGTAAACTATGAAAATGTGTAAATGTTGGATTCATGATAATAATTTTTGAATATTTGTTTGAAAAATGAAATTCACTGTGAATTCTATTTTTATAAACAAATGATGATTTTAATTTTTTACATGAGTTTAAAAAATATTAGTGAAGGATCATTGCTCTCTAAACTTATATATCCCAATGTGAAATATAGAGGTGAAGGATGGTAATGATATTAGGTCAGTTGGAAGATAAATCAAAGTTGGTCATTTTGGTTAATTTGAAAACTCCAATATATGCATATTTTGGCGGTAGTCGAATGTATACAAATACTCTAATACCTTTTTTTTTTGGATAGAGGGGTGGGGAGAGGAAGGAGAAGAAAAGATGGGAAGGAAAAGATAAGGAGGTATTATGAAATTTGAGTTTTGTTTGGATGGAAGGATGGGAAGGAAAAGGATAATTTTTTTAAAAGAAGATTTCGTCTTAGTACTTTGAAAAAATAAAATATTAAATTTAATTATGAGGAAGAACAAAATCGTCCAAAAAAATATAACTTCTCCTAATTCTAGGAATTTAATGGAATTGATTTTAAGTTACTAGGAAGGGCCAAACCCCTTTCCCATCACTTAAAATATCTATTCAAACAAGGGGGTCTTCTCTAATCCCATCTAATTTCTTCCTCTCCTTCAATCCAAACAACTTCTAAGGCTTCTATTCATGACTGGTCTTGTTCCACTTGTTTACGGCTGTCATAAGTTAAATTTTTTCTCTCGAGAGATGCAGAGGGACGTGAGGTAGGACCACAACGGCGTCTGTTTATTAATTTGGCTAACTGTGAACGTCTAAACCATCATTAATTAATATATACTTCCATCCACATTAATTAGCCGGAATGCATGCTGCAGAGGCTGCAAGAAATTAAAATTTGTGCAGCAGGCAGGCGTCCAGCAGCATGCAGCTGGTAGTCTCCAGATGTGGATCACACTCGGCCATAAGCTGTGCTGTGGAATCGTTTGATGGTGCAGCAGTCAAGAATCTTGAGCAGGACCTGGTTGCTGGTGCACCTGGGCGTCTTGAACTGGCTCATGGCCGCGCCGTTGCCGATGTAGTACTCCAGTATCTTGTGGAACGTGCCGGCCGCCACCACGCGCAGCTCCAGCGGGCCTATGGATTTGGTCTTCCTGGACACGACGTAGCCGTGGTCCATGAACGCCGCGTCCATCTCACGGCAGCAGCCCTCGAGGACGGCGTCCTCGACGTCGCCCTTGACCTCCCAGTAGATCACGTAGTGGCCCGGCTGGCTGGCGGTCTGCGCATTACTGGTGAAGTCGACCAACTCGGCAGCACCATTGGACTGCTCGCCCAGGAGCCTGCAGCCCTTCTCCACCACCAGCTGCAGGTCCCTCTCCGTGTTCTTGTCGATATTCACCGTCAGGATCAGCTTCCTCCTGCACACAAATGTCAGCTGCGGGGTTCCTTTGTAGAATCCTGCGACCTCCACGACATCGCCCAACCTGTATCTATACAGACCTGAAAGAGATCGACGTGATGAAACTTATGCATACATCATGCATGTATCTATATATATATATATTTAATTTTCATTTGATTTGATTTCTGAATCTAAATTTTGATGAGAGGAGAATTGGAGTGAGATTTGTCTTCAAAAAATGTAATTCTTGTAATCTAATCTTTGAAGGAATTGAGACAGATGAATTGTCGAGTCTAAAAGAAGTCCAAATGAGAGGTTATAGAGTGAGTAGGCCGAAGGTCTTTATCTTTAGCTTTGACATAACTTGGTAGTCAAAGGTCTTTATCATCACTTTAAAACAAATATCAGCCATCCGATAATACATGTCTTAGAGTTCATGAATCGACTCGAGTCAAACTCGTCCCAAAATTCAGCCATGCCGATCTAACTCATCATAATCGGAACGGGTTAAATAAGATATTAAGAAAAATAAATTGAACTTCATCAAACTAACTCGATCTCCAATTAATTATTCAATATAACGTTTAAGATGAAATTTAGTTAAAAAATAAAATAAATAGAGAAAATAATAGAAAAATCAAAAAAAATTTAAATGATTAATGCTAAATAATTTATTATTAAAATTAATAATAGATAAATAAAATTAAATATATAATGAAAAAATATAATCAATCCAATCATATTGGACCGGATTTAGATTTCTCTCTCTCTCTCTATATATATATATATATACATGGACACGCAAAAGAGAAGGTACAACAATCATTCAAGTGGACGTTGACGTGTTTTAATTAAGACTCTTAACTATATTTGATTTGTGGGCACCAGTGCAAACAGATCTAGACGATGCATGCATGCTACGTGAGCGCGTACAGGGAATTAAAGTTTCATGCAAGACCATACATAAGCCATGTATTATTGTGGTCCAACATGCTACAACTAAATGCAACGATATTGAAACAATATTATAGAGTAAAACAATAATACAAAAATGTATGACTAAATGCTTCCCAAATAATTGAATCCATCGTTATCTTATCAACAGGAAATCAGCATATACTATATGACAAAAACTATGGTTGTTACTACATATCGATCGCTTATGTACGCTTTTCTTTGTAATTATTGAATTAAAAGCATCCACGCAGAAGTTTCTCCATGATATATTTATTTTCCTTCGCCTAGTAGTATATATCCAATTATTCAAACCTATATATGAGAGGACAATAATCGAAGCCGTTTCTGTCAACAGGTAACTGTCATTGGGCAGGTATAATAGTTACTTTCTTAAAGCATCGTTTCTTTCACAATCATGGAAAACATAAAAAGCAAATATATGTATGCATGAGATTCATCGACCTATAATAAATTGAGAAAACTTATTTTCAAATTGTTTAATTTTTTTATGGTGCAAGGATCCTTAAGAGGGACATAGAGATTTTTTTATTTGAGGGTGAACTTGAAATTTAAGTTTGTATAGATAGTAGACCTTAAACTCATAATTAATTGATTGTTAAAAGAAAATCTTATGTGATATATATATATATATATA
>LTAE01015182.1:0-10646 GCA_001647135.1 Pontederia paniculata | reverse complement strand
AAAAAACTAGCCATTGTAACTTTTTTCCAAATATACTCTTTCATTATTTTGGTCATAAGTCTTCACACATATGTCCAAATGAGTTGATTTTTTATTCTGTGGAAAGCTTTATCTACAACTTTTTTATTTATGGCTCGACCTAGATCTGATGGGAAGAAGGTCAAATATCTCGTTGAAGTTCGAACAATATTTTTTCAGGCTAAGGTCGGTCGATCGAACTTGTGTTAGGTTCAACCGACTTTGATGAGTTCTTCAACCAACCTTCGTGGGTTCGACCGACTTCATGAGTTCTTCAACCGACCTTCGCTTCTGACTTCATTTTGGATCAACTGACCTGTCCAAGGTTCGACCGACTTTGAATAGTCCTTCAACCGACCTTCGTAGTTTCGACCAACCTTTATATCATGTTTAACCGACCTTCACTATTTTAGCCATAACTCTCTACACAGATATCCGATTGATGTGATTCTTGATTCTTTGGAAAGCTAATAAAAATGTCTACAACATTTATATTCATAACTCGATCCAGATCTCTTGATAACATTTTCAAAAATCTTGTTGAACTTTAATTAGCATGTTATGGGAGAGTTGATCCATCCAACTTCGAAACTTCCTAAATTATGATGCATCGAATCATTGGAATTTTCAAGTCTTCATTCCACCTATCTTTTCGTCACTTAAATAACTTATTAATAAACATAACTCAATCCAAAACATAAAATAGGATGACCAAATATTAATATGAAATTTAACACATAGCGCTATCTTTTCCAAATTAATCCCTTTTGGATAGTTCTAATTACTCGAGGTTTGTATCATCAAAACATAATGATTTGAGGCATAAAGTCTATGTTCCAACACTCAGGACCCATAGGAAAGCTATTGGATACTACCTGGCTGACATCAGGAGTATCAATCCTGTCGTTTGTATGCACAAAATTCTCATGGAGGAAGCCTCTAAATCTTCCATTGAAGGCCAAAGAAAGCTTAATCCTAACATGAAAGATGTAGTCAAATCTAAAGTTATTAAATTGCTAGATGCAGGAGTCATTTATCTCATTTCTAATAGTAAATGGGTTAGAGTTGTTCAAGTTGTCCCTAAAAAGGAAGGCATCACTGTGGTGCCAAATGAAAAAGGAGAATTGACCCTTCAAGGACTGTCACAGACTAGGGGATGTGCATTGACTTCCGAAGGTTGAACAAAGCTACTCGAAAAATCACTTTCCACTGCCCTTCAAATCTCTTACTTTCAACCATCACCACCCTACTATGTTCAAGACCCTGAAGAACAACATTTGAATGTTGTTATGCCCTTTGGTCAGCAAAACCAGCAGAAACCATAGAACAACCCTCATTCTCAAACCTATAACCCTGGTTGGCGAAATCACCCAAATTTTTCCTATTGAAACAACCATTATCAGCAACCACCAGCTCAACAATCCAACTTCATACTGAACAAACAATTCCAAAACACCCAAATCAAATTACTAACTACTCCAAACCCACTCGCCCTGCAAAATCCAAGCATTGACAACCAACTTGCACTACCCTCTCTTAAGTCTAACCTCGGATTAATGATGGAGAATTTGATGCAACAACAGGCCTCCCTGATAAGCTTTCAGCAACAACAAAATCAAACACTTCAGCAACACAGTGAGACCATGCAACAACTATTCTCCAAGATTGAGGGTTTATCCACGCACAACAAGATGTTGGAGACTTAGATTGTCCATCAAGATGAGTTCTCAGCAAGAAGACATGGTGTCTTGCCAGGTCAACCCGAAGCAAACCCTAAAGAGCATTGCAAGGTTATTGTTCTTCGAAGCGGCAAGGAGTTTGAGTCAAGAAGACCGATTCAATCGAGCCACATACCATCCTCTTCAGCACCTGAAGTCAACCCTAATGAAGAAGAGGAGGATATTGAAGAAATACCTACTTGCGAATTTCCACCAAATCAAGATGATCGTCACCACCTGACGTCACAACCGGTAGCACACCATCACCTCCACCCACTAGTGATACCGCTTGTGACAATGCTACACCGAAAGATCAACCCAAGGTGACTATCACAATTGATTACCATCTAGTAGTACCATTCCCTCAATGCTTGATGAAGGCTCAGAAGGATCGATAATTCACAAGGTTTCTTAAAGTTCTCAAAGAGCTTCATGTGAACATTCCTTTTGTAGAGGTGATCCAGTAGATGCCGACATACGTGAAGTTCCTGAAAGATATCCTTTCAAAGAAGAGAAGGATTGACGTTCAAGAGACGGTTGCCCTAGCTGAAGGAGCAAGCGCCGCCATTCTGAATCGACTTCCACCAAAGTTGAAGGACCCTGAGAGTTTCTCCATTCCTTGCGAAATAGGATGCTCGAAGGTCAGCCGAGCACTATGTGATCTAGGAGCCAGCGTAAGCATCATTCCACAGTCTTTATCTAAGAATCTGAGCTCCTACGAGATGAAGCCTACAAGCATAATTCTATAGTTGACTGATCGTTCAGTTAAACGTCCCGAGGGTATCCTTGAAGATGTGTCGATTCACATCGGAAAATTCTATATTTCCGCCAACTTTGTTGTTCTGGACATGGATGAAGACAATATCATGCCACTTATCCTAGGTCATTCATTCCTTCCTACCGTCGGGGCAGTAATTGACGTGAAAAATAGAAAACTATGTTTCAATATCGGCAAAGACAAAATTGAGTTCAATCTGGAAAAGGGTTGAAATGTCCTAATTTTGAACGAGACGTTGATTTCTCTGTTGAAGTTGTTCAAGAGTTTGTTGAAAAAAGTTCGGTCTTAATGCATCAAATCGATCCTTTGCTAAATTGCTTACTCAACCATGAAGATGATGATCTAGACGTTAAAGCCTACAAGAAGATCTTAGATGACAAGGAGGATTCTAAAGAACTTAAAGTTGAAAAGCTGTTACAAGTGGTGTCATAATTGGTGTTACCAGAAGCATTACCACCTGCATCACAACTTGCCTGTGACGACCAAAAAACGCCGAAGGTAGAATTGAAGGTACTTCCTTCTACCTTGAGGTATGAATTCTTAGGTCCTAAGTCTACTTATCCTATTATTGTTAGTTTTGCTCTAAATTCTTATCAAACACACCAACTGTTAGATGTTATTAGGTCCCATAGAAAAGCTATTGGATACTCCCTGGCTGACATCATGGGTATCAATCGTGCCATTTATATGCACAAAATTCCCATGGAGGAAGTCTCTAAACCTTCCATTGATGGCCAAAGATGACTGAATCCTAACATGAAAGATGTAGTCAATCTGAAGTCCTTAAATTGCTAGCTTGATAAGTGAATGAAATGAATGCAAATTTATTCCTTTTGTTATTTAAATTGAGTTTATTTAGATATTATTTATGCCCAATATTTAGAGATCTACACAAAGTTGTATTTGTTTTGACAGGAGACGACAAGCACACGAAATCGGGGAAATATCAAGAAATCAGGGAGAATACGGTCCACCCGGCTTTGAGAATATGACCGTACCGACGTTGAAGAAGAGAGACGATTACTGAAGAAAGGATAAGGTCGAACCGGCTTTGTGAATACGACCGTATTCATCATCCTGAGCGTATTTCAGTCTGACCATATCCATCAGTACGACCGTATCGGATTCCAGACTATACTGCGATACAACACCGATACGACCGTATCAGATATTTCGACCCGACCGTATTGGACATTTTGAAGACCGTTTTTGTTTATTTTTATGGGTACTTTGGTCATTTTGTACGGGATGAATGTTTGTGAATTTGGAAAGTATAAAAGGGGAGAAATTAGGTCGATGATGGAGGGACGGCTGAGTACGAACAAGAACGCTTGTGGAGAAGGGATAGATCTAGGTTTTGGATAAACTCAAGAACGCAATTTCTGTAATTTCTAAACCTATTCGTATCTTCGTGTTCCGGATTTGATGAACATGCTTTTCATAATGGAATCTATGTTTTCATCTCTTATAATGTGTGGCTAATTTCCCTAATGTTCTAGGGTTTGGAGAAAATTGGGGATTTTATATGTTTTCATTAGATGATCTATGGTGATGTATGAAATCTATCTAACAATTTTTCATGTACAGATCTAAACGTGATTAGTTACCTGTTTAGATCAATCTAGGTCTTTTTGGAGATGAAAATCTTAAAATAGATTTGTAGCTCTGTTGGATAATCTATAACTCTAAATATATATAATCTTGAAAAAGGTATATATAAAAATAATTGAACGACATCGAATCACTAGTTACTTATTGTTTCGAATGTATATAAAACTACCCAATTTGATCCAGCCCTAGAACATCCCAATTTTACTGAGAACTTTGTACCGAGCTCGTATCTCTTTAGTCGTTATAGTATAGAACATTTTCTTTATTGCACATTTACTTTGTTTTTGTTTCTCTCACCGTTAATTGAGTTTAGATAATAACAAAGTCATTTCAACTTTAGTAGTTGAAATCTCTCCCGATGGGTTCGATATCTTTTATTACTACATAGGATTTTGTGCGCTTGCAGAATTGTTATCATAGATGCAGGAGTCATTTATCCCATTTCTGATAGTAACTGGGTTAGCGTTGTTCAAGTTGTCCCTAAAAAGGGAGGCATCATTGTGGTGTCAAATGAAAAAAGGATAATTAACCCCCTCTAGGACTGTCACAGGCTAGAGGATGTGTATTGACTTCCGAAGACTGAACAAAGCTACTCGAAAAGATCACTTCCCACTGCTCTTCATAGCTTAGATGTTAGAAAGATTAGCCATGCATGATTATTTCTGTTATTTAGATGGCTTTTTTGGATTTCTACAGATTCCCATTCACCCTGATGATGAAGAAAAAACCATGTTCACCTGTCCATATGGCACCTTTGCTTATCTAAGGATGCCATTTGGCTTGTGCAATGCACTGACCACACTTCAATGTGCTATGATGTCTATTTTCTCGGATTTTATTGAAAATATTATGGAGGTATTCATGGAAGACTTCTCGGTCTATGGATCCTCCTTTGCATCTTGGCTAACGAATCTTGAGAAAGTTTTATAGAGATGTGAACTGGTGGATCTGATATTGAATTGGGAGAAGTGTCATTTCATGGTACGTGAAGGTGTGGTTCTCGTCCACATTATCTCCAAGAATAGGATCGAAGTTGACAAGGCAAAGGTGGAAATAATTGAGAAGCTTCCTCCACCTACAAACATCAAGGGAGTGAGATCTTTCCTTGAACATGCGGGTTTCTACCACAGGTTCATAAAAGATTTCAGCAAGATTGCAAAGCCATTGACCCAATTCCTGCAAAAGGAAGTGGAGTTTCATTTTGATCAATCATGTCTAGAAGCTTTCGAGAAAGTAAAGACTGTTCTTACAACCGCCCAAATTGTCAAAGCACCTGATTTAAGAAATGTGTGGATGGCCTATTCCAAAGATGTATCCCTGAAGAAGACACCCACAAAGTAATTAAGCACTACCACTCATCCCCTTATGGTGGCCATGGTGGATCGCAAAGGATAGCTACAAAAATTCTTCAAGCAGGCTTCTATTGGCCTTCACTATTCAGAGATGTCTACAAGTATGTTGCTTCCTGCGATAGCTGTCAAAGGAGTGGCAACATATCCAGAAGACATGAGATGCCACTCAAGGGCATTCTCAAAGTGGAGTTGTTCGATGTGTGGGGGATCGACTACATGGGTCCATTTCAACTCAGGGTGATGCAAATATATCCTTGTCGCTGTCGACTACGTTTCTAAATGGGTCGAAGCTCTTCCCACTGATTCTTGTGACTCTAAGACTGTGCCGAGACTTTTCAACAAAGTAAACTTCCCTCGAAATTCCTAAAGCCATCATCAGCGATGGAGAGAAGCACTTCTTGGAGAAGCTACTCGAAAATTTGTTCTACAAGTATGGTATCCTACACAAGGTCGAACTCCTTATCACCCTCAGATGAGTGGGCAAGTTGAGGTATCCAATCGACAAATCAAGATCATCTTGGAGAAGGTGGTTATAAAATCATGTAAAGATTGGAGCAACCGACTTGATGAAGCATTATGGGTATACCACACAACCTACAAAATTCCATTAGTACAACTCCTTATTGACTGGTCTATGGGAAATCATGTCACTCTCCTATTGAATTGTAGCATAAGACATATTGGCCATCAAGGAGCTTAATCTAGACATGAAGATTGCGAGAGAAGCAAGGATGTTACAACTTGCTGAGCTAGAAGAATTGTGCCTTGATGCATATGAGATATCAGGAATTTACAAAAAGCGCACCAAGGCTTGGCATGACAAAAAAATTGTGAAGAAGCAATTCAAAGAAGGAGATCACGTACTCTTATTCAACTCATGATTCAAATTATTCACGGGAAAGCTTAAGACCCGATGATCGGGTCCATTCATGGTGACCAAGGTATTCAACTATGGAACCCTAGAGCTTGCCACTCCCCATGGGAGAACATTCACAGTAAACGGGCATAAGGCTAAGCTATATCATGAAGGAGAAGACAGAGAAAATACATCACTAGTGAAACATCACCACCTGGCAGATCCGCTTGTGATACAACTTGACTAGACCAAGACTTCAACAAAGTCCAGCCAATGACTATAACTAGGGCGCTAACTGGGAAGCAACCCAGGTTTTCATTTTACCTTTTTCTCTTTTTTATTTTAGGTCCTAGGATTGGACACATAACTCTGAGGTGTCACACACGAAAGCTGACAAATTCATGATGCACAGCAACCCATAAGCTTGCGGTGGTAAGTTGTTTTAGTACTGATGAAAATTCTCGAGTTCGTGTTTTGTACAGGCTACAGGTAATGAATCAGTCAAAGCCGGTAATGATGCACCACTTGTGATGATTTCGATAAGTGGATCGAGTCCATTTGGAACCCGATATTCAAGCACTTACGCCAAAAAGTAAGCTTGCGATGACGTGTTGGTGGAAGCAAGTCATCCAGCCGTTGCAACCCAACTAAAACCTAGATTTGAAATTGTCTTGGGACTCGGCAGCATTCGAATTTCATATCCGCCTGCACAAGCCATCATCACAGCCATCGCGTACGCACAAAGATCAACACAATCAAATGACTCTTTTCACACCCTCATCACTGCCTTCCATCACAATCGCCATTATCATCATCGTTCATTCCAACCGCCCTCATCACCGCATTTCCAACCTCCATCACCTATATAAACACCCCATGCAAAACCCTAAACCCAACTTACCTTGCTGCCTGAACCTTGAACTCCTCGCCTTTGCTTCTTGTTTCACCGTGAAAAGAGCCACACGATTTCATTCTTCCTTTGAGCATTTGTGACTTGTTCTTCCATGGAAAGATGGTGTCCACGACAACCAAAAGAGAAACAAGGGACATATTACAAGCGGAAGATCACGAAGAAGGTCGTCTCTCGTCTCGGTACCGACAAACATCGTACCATCAACTGGACAAAAGAAGAGATCGAGGAAGATGACATCTCCCTCATCTTGTGGACAGCGAAGACCATGAAGCCTCAAGAGAAGGGCGAGTCATCACAGCTAACACCGCCTAGCATCGAGCCGTCGCAGGTGACGACCATGTCCACAGAAGTTTTGCCGACGACAACACAACCAAAGACAAAGAAGGAGATTCCATCGCCTCGGCTCATGGCTCCTTCCTATGATCTGAACTCGTCACCACCAGAGGAGGAGATGAAGGAAGCCTCTCTAGAGGTCGGATTCCAGACGCCTCCGGAGTCGCCACAATCATCGTGTCCGCCCTCTTCGACACTTCCACTCCCATCTCACTCCCCTTCACCTGTACCATCACCACCAAGACCACCACCATAACCATTAGCCCTTGCCCTCTCACCACCAATCCCTTCAACACGACCATCACCTATTCGCGCTCCACTAGTACCATCTCCGCCCATACAAACATTAGAGCCTTCACCACCCATACCGCTGCCATAAGAGCCTTCACCTCCCCTACAGAAGACCCCACAACCTTCACCACCATTAGAGCAATCATCACCACTTCATCACCTGTAGAGAAAACACCGCCACCATCACCACCCTCATATGTCTACACCCATGTACCACCTCCTCCGACTCTACTCTTCCTTCGGTGCATACTCCGGAGGGCAAAAGGAAAGTCACTCCTTCTCCCACTATGGCTCCACCAAGTCAGGTTGTCTCCTCACCGCCAAGCATGAGCAGCACTTTAGAAAGATCAAGAACCTGGAATTCCAAGCTACCCATTTTGCCCATGAAATGACACTATTAGAGCTAGGTATCCTAGAAGATGTGGAGTATTGCACTTGCCACATCGGCGCGACCAAGTTTTTCTTCAGCAACTGGCCAAATTATCCGCGCCTCCCCATCGAGTTCTTGAGCGCCCTGCGAGTCGAGAAGCAACCCGACTGTTATGATTTCATCCACTTCTAGCTCCACAATCGCGACTTAATGTTGACTCTTCGGGAATTCAACAGAGCACTTGGCCTCCCAACCATCAGCCTCCTATCACCACCAAAGTACTTCAAGTGTCGAGAGGTCTGGGAATAGCTCACCGGCAAGAAGAGTGCCGACTTCAAGAAGATGAAGTTGATCTCCATCCAGAACCTAGTTTTCAGGTATATACAAAGGGTTCTCTGTAACACTATCTTTGGCAGGACCAATCGCAAATCAAAGGTCCACGAGTACGAGTTGCTCATCCTGTGGGGGATGATCAAAGGAGTGCAGATCAAACTTGGCGCGCTTCTCCTGGACCACCTGGTCAAGTTATCTTCGAGCATCATCGGTACCATTGGCATCACCGGACTCATCACCCCCATCGCCAAAAGCCTCGGACTCAGCCTCGAGGGACTCCGACCGGCAAAGGGAAGCTGCTACATTGATATTTCGAACCTCATCCACATGAAGTTTCTCTACCATAAGGATGATGATATCTGCCTCCGCTTCGACCACACTGACAACATGCTCCTCCTCCCTTGCCCTGCATAAACGAGTATCATGAAAGGGCAGAATTGGTTGATCCAATTGGACGAGGAGAATGATGACGCCATTGTGATGCCCACACCTATACCAAAGAAGAAGAAGAGGAAGGCGTCTACTGCTGTCGACCCTGTTACCACCGACGTCAACGACGGCGTCACACTGAGACCCCGCGAAAGAAGAAGCTCACCAGCAACATAGCTTCTCAGGCATCAACCCCGACATCTTCAACTGAAGACATTCGAGAGCTCCTTGGCCTTGTATAGATGCTCATTGTGCAGAATGCGAAGATCCAAGCGTCACAAGCTAAGATCGAGCAAGAGGTGACAGAGCTGAGGAAGCTGATGGAAGCAGCACCTACGGCGAACGAAGACAATACCCTGCCACTTGTTCAAACATTGAGGACAATGTTTGAATAAGCTTGAGGTAGGGCACCATGGTATATCATTTCTCTCCATTTTTGTACTACCATGGTGTATTTTGCTGTGTTTTTCAATTTTCTTAGAAATTTTCTTTTGTCCTCTTTTGTATCTTTCATTTTCTTGAGGTATTTTGCACTTTCTAGATTCGGCAAATTTTGGAAGCACAAAGGTAAGGCTGTGAAAGCTGACACATGGACCTCGAAATATGAATGATATAAAATGACTTCTTTCTTTTGCTATCATTGACCCCTAACTCTTGACATGTATCTTCTCTAACCACTTTGAAATTCTCCTTGTTTGTTTCTTGCTTTGTTTCCTCTTGCATTGTTTAGGGAGCATTAGAGATATGTAACCTACTTGCATTCTTGTCCTTTGTAAAATCACCCAACATTCCTTTATGAAACATAAACACTTCTAACACCTTATTTGTGGATCAAATGTTAGATAAAAACTTAACACTTACCACAACAATCCTTAGATCTTTGAATTTGACTATACGGGTAATAGTCTGGTCCTCCTACTTTTCCCCAAGGTAGAGCAAGAGTAAAAAAAATGAGTGAGAAAAACCCTCCAGGTGTGGAAATCGAAGTCAATTTTTGCATCACAATCTTTGTCACAACCAGCATCACCACCCAGCTTGTAATACCACTTGCGACGACTGTAAAACATCTGAGCCTAATTTATCAAGAGGGTTAGTCGAACCCATAGTAAAAAGAGGATTAGTCTAACCCCACATAGGGTTAGTTGAACCCCATTGAGCACCCAAAGCAAAATCAACTCTAGAGTTCACTACTGTGATCCAATGCCTATATCTTGTCACACCCTCCGAACGTCTTGTACAATTTAGTTGTGATATTGTGATATTTCTTCTCTAAAGATTTTCATACATCCTATTCAAGATGAGGGAAGAAAAATGTTCAACACTTAGGGGTTGTTATACTATAAGGGAAATATGAGTTTTTGAGCTTGTTAATATGAGTGATGAATTATTATCTCTAAAAGGTGGTTGTGGCAAATTGTTAAGTGTTGAATCTAGTATCCCGAGAGTGTTTGATGATCACAAATTTGTAAGGGAATTTAGTTTGTACTGATGAACTTGTTGAGCTGAATTCTGTAACAGGTTGATTCAAGTTCAAAATAAGAAAGGTCGACCAAAGCTAAAAGAATGGATGACCTATGCACACGGAAGATATTTCAGAAGAATCATATATGTGCAGTGGTCGTCCTAAGAATACAGAGTGGTCGA
>LTAE01015181.1:1541-12187 GCA_001647135.1 Pontederia paniculata | reverse complement strand
CCCTTTGAAGAAGGAGATAGTGAACTCCGAAGATCTCGTGGGAGAAGATCGGAGCGGGGACGTAGGCCAAAGAGTTCGGCCGAACCTCGATAACAAACCTTGCGTTTGTTCTTCTCTCTACTCTTTTCTCTCTATTTGTGTTTATATTAATATATGCTTGCTTCCGCTGAACATAACACATCTAGTTTAGGCTAAAGAAGAACAAAAGTTTTAATATACCAATTCACCCCCCCTCTTGGTGCCATTCCAGATCCTACACCCTGAGCCGGCTAGGTCAGGTAGAGCAATTCATTCAGGAGGATCGAGAATGCCTTGATCGATTGGAGATGATGGTACAATGCCATCACCACTACCATTTCAGTCAGGGACACTATGGGATGGGATTGCCTTGGCCACCACCGCAGCCATCACCACAGTGATCACTTAGGTCGTGTCTATTCTCTTTCTTCTTTACTATTTACTGAGTCTGCATTTTGTTGTCTCTCAAAGCTTCTCAACACTAAGGACAATGTTTGATTTAAAGCTTGCGGATGGTGCATAGTCATGCATTTTGTCTATTTGCATTAGTTGCATGTTCGCTTTCGCATTGCATTATGTACTACATTATGTTTGTATTGCATTCTCTTGCATTTTGAAAAAAAAAATAGAAAAATTGAAAAAATCTTGTATCAAATTAACTAACTTGCTAACACTTGACTCACTAATAGCACTAACTGTTAGATACCATATTAATCTATGAAATCTGATTACTGTTATTTTTATCGATTATCGCCTTAGTATAGGGTTTGTTGGAAAGAAGAATGCTACCAAGTGAAGTTATGAACTCTATACTACATTTCTTTTGTAGTTGGATTTATTTTTCTTCTATATGGATCATAGTTGCATTTTTATTGAATGCATTAAGTAATTGTTGAGCTTGTGCATATTTGAAAAAAATATATAAATTTTGAAAAAAGAATAATAATATGAAGAAATTTTGAAACTTTGAACAATGTAATTGCATAAAGTTGATGAGATGCAAGAGTATCATTTGGAACCTTGGTGTGTTCGAATTATTAGATTCTCATGTTAAGGCCAATTGGTTTAGGATTCACTGATTGAAAATCTGCTGCATGGACCACCTTGTGTAATATGCAGAAGCACTTGAGTATTCAAATCATAACTTATTTCGACATCTTCACTTCAGAACCAGGGTTTGTTCGGACAAGTAAGCTCGAAGGGTGCCTTAACACCTATTGTCCTAAGGCCATCTGATCTAGGAGTCATCAGTCAAAAGCCCGCTACATGGACATCCTTGTGAACCCCTATTTGGAGACTAGAACTTAAAAAAGAATGATTGAAAAGAGAGAAAATATATTTCAGCATAAAAATTTCTTAAGCTCAATTATTACTTGTGTTTTCAACATTAATGCTATTACATGATTGACACTATAATTTTCTTTTACGGAGTTGGATTAGAAATATTTAAATATGTTTGAGTTCAAACTTCTACAAGACTGGGATCTATTGGTCTGAGGAAAGATACTTTGGAAATAGTAGTGTAAAAGAACAATAGGAGGAAAATATTGGTTGGTGTGATGGAAGCTATGATGGACTCTTCTTGATTGTTGAGGTTTGTCTTAAGTTTTTTGCTTGAGGACAAACAAATGTTCAAGTTTGCGAATGTTTGATGCGAGCAAAAAAGAAACATTTATATATATATATAGTGTTCTTTGTGATAAATTTCTAGAACAATTATGTCAATTTCTGGTGGATTAAAGCATAAAATTTAGAATAGGAGATGAAATCAAGTGTCACCAAAGAAAACTGGGCGTGCCCTTCACCAAAATGGCCCGTGTTTCGCAATATATTTAAGTTGTGTCTTCCGCACATCACAAAACAACCCATGTCCATCACCAAAACGTACCGAGTTCAAAGATTGTTCAGAGCTATTTGTGTCCTACACCGTTTCATATTCAAAACAATATGATCTCCAACCAGATTATACCACGTGTCGTCAACATAATCCAGCACGCGCCATGTCCAAAGTCGTGTTCTACTCAAACTCGAAGATTAGTGCAAAATGTGTAGTGTTGCAATGTAAAGCGGACCTTGTCATCTAATAAAAGACCGTGTCCAGATCTGAAGTTTGATATCAAATTCTAGTTGATCAAGGAGTTATCCAAGCCATCCGATTTAAGCCACCATGTTAGATTTTCACCTATAAATAGAGCCTTTCTTCAGCCATAGAAAGAACATCAAAGACTCCTCATATTTTCTCTACAAGAATTTCTAAAAAGTTGTGATGCCAACTATTATAGGAGAAGCCTAGGATTCATATTGAAGACTAGAATACTACGACAACACTCTTCAAAGATTTTATTTGTCTTCTCGTTCTTATTTCATTAGGTTAGATTATTCTGTGCTTAGGGATAGACTATATTGAACCTTTGTTATTATTGAATATTTTACATCTCTTCAATATGTGAACTTGCATCATATTCTGGTTAATATTATTGAGTCTTTTCGTTGGTTTTAATCGTGAGATACTGCTAATGAGAATTTCCCTGAATTGGATTTTGGATTTAATATTTTAACGCATTTATCTAATGGAACGTGGGCCGTGTTCCGATAGGACCCGATCATTTCCATTCTATCATTTTCGCTCCGTTCGTGCGCTTTCATCTTCAAACGCGGACCGCGTTCACATCCTGCACGGATCATTTCCTATTAGTTTTTAAGCATTTTTCAAGATCTTTGGGTGCAAGTCTTTCCGTATTTATCTGATTTGGAACTTGCGGATTATTAATTACTTGATTCGAGACTCAACAATTCAGGGTTTGTCGTTTAATGCATTTTATTTAATTTAATTTGTGATTGATTTGGTTCGAGCTTTCTTAGGTTAATATTAAACTAAAATAGTAGGACATCTAGTTTGGAGTCCTATATTTTTAGCACAACTTTTCAGTCACAAGAGTTGTAGGAATTAATTGATTATTTTATTTATGAAATAACAAAGGAGAGATAGAATTTTAATCCCAATCAATTTATCTCTAAGATCATCTTTTATCTTTTTCTTATTTTCTTTCTTTTATGAAATTCATTGAAAATCTTTTATTCTAAATTTTAGATAAATTTTAGAATTTAAAATTCATCAATACTCAGTTCGACAATATACTCATCTCTTTATTACTTGTGCGATTAGTGCACTTTCTAGCGTCTTTGCTATTAGATTTTTCGCATCAGAAACATAGAAGGCAAACCCTATTATCAATCTTAAAATCAAACTTTCATGATATCTAGTCGATCGAACCAACTTCAACCGCTTGAGAGGTTGGTCGGAGGACATGTCCACGATAGTGAGGCCGACCCACCAGCCGAGCCATCCACAACAACCTGAGAGGCTTGTTGATGTCATGTCCATCATAGCAGTGTTGATCAACTGGTTGAACGGACCTCGACTATTCCAAAGAAGAAGGTCAACCCACATAACTTAACTGATTATGTTAACTATGATATTATTATTATGATGTGATTAATCCATATGATTAGTAGTTTATCATATTTATTATCAAATGAAGAATGCCATGCCTTTACTTGTTTACTTATGACCAAATTAAGCATGTTATGTTAGTAATGGTTCACTTATTATGCACTTGATGTGATGTAGTGCGATAACTTAGAAGCAATACACATGCTCAATCATAATTAGGTTAAAAGATGAATAATGTGATGTTTGTATTGTTGTTTGATGTATTATAATAAAAGATGAGTTGAGACAATTCATGGACACACTCTCTATATTGGGAAGTTTTAAAGTTTCATTCGAGTGAGAATTTCTTGCCAAAAGTTTTTGAAGCCATACAAAGGCATATGTTGGGTTGCAAAGTGCATTCTTGGCATAGTGTGTCTATTACCCTCAACCATACAAGATAATAAAATGACTTGTGGCTGCAGGATAGATTTTATTGAAGTTAGAATGCTGACTTTCAAGTGTTGTCACAGGATAAGTACATGATTAACATATAACCTAAACAATAAATTAATCCAAAAGGGATGAATTGCTTAAAAGTCAATGGAAAGTTAGATATTCATGGCAAAGTGACATTATATTACTAACGCGAAAGTTAAGAATTAAAAATACATTATATCGATAATGCACAAATAAAATTAAATATAAGCTTAAAATTATGAGCATAATGTGTTAAGATGCCAAAGTTAAAGTTAAGAAAAGATGCTTGATCATTTGATGATTAAATGATTGGCTAAAGACCTTATTGTATGCTCTATGCTTATTATGATATTTATATGCATGACATATACACGAGACATATAGTGATAATATAATTCGTACTTGTCTCGACCTTGATATACTTTAACAAGATGGATGCACTCTGCTTCTGAATTCTACATGTGATAAAGAATGATAAAGCTTATGATGATGGTGAGATTCATGATGGACGACACACTGGGACTAACTTTACATAGAGTCATGTTACGTTGTAAAAAATCATGTATAGTTTTCCACCGGGTTTATGCATGTCAATTATATTATTAAGTGATATTTATGGATAATGCATATGTATGTTTATGTCCAATTTTAAATTTATGGATTATATCTTCTATCAATCATGTTTAAAATCTTGTGCTTATGTCATGATCTCATGTGTTTTTCATTCATTTAGTTATGTCTTGATTTATGTCAAATCTTCCATTTTTATTTTTATTTGTTAATCATATTGGTTATAAGTTAAATCAGATTTTATTGTCCTGTACCGTTTCGGGAATCACCTCATACACGTGTACGGAACATTAAATTTTTTGTGAAAATGAATCATCAATCGAATCATTCTCTTACAATTTTACTTCTTTTATTTTTTTCCGATTACAAAGGGAGGCTCATGACCTGATACAAAGAAATGAAAGATTGAAAATAAAAGAGTACATAATTCGAACTCGAGACCTTTTGATACTCTAATCGAGGGGTGAGCCACTGCAACATGCAACAAGCCCTTGTTCCTTCTTTTCCAAAAGGAACTACTACGACACTCTTTTTTGGATCCGTCCCTTAAAGGCAGCTAACTTTTCCATGCTCAGGTAAAGCTCGTAGTACAATCAATTTACACATATACAAAAAATTGGGCAAATGCGTGTGACCACTGACCCATCACATTTTCCTTGCTTCTCAGCATCAACCAACTGTCCATTTTCGTGCATGTCCTCTTCATCTCTAATTAACATTCTTTTTGGGTACAACTTCATCCGTAATTAACTTATTATTGTAAAATGTTTGGCCGAAACGAACGAGGAGTCAGACCTCACAAGTAACAATGTACGTTTACGTTCCAAAAGAGCGACGACGTAAAAGATTTTGCGTACCCGCGAAACAACGACGATGGATTCGTGTTCCGAAATTGATTCATGACAGCTATATCATATGATCTTTTACATAAGACAATAATGACATCATAGAATGTTCAAAAAATTATAAATTATTTTGGACATACGAAATGTGACGTCGGAAGCATCCATATCGAGAGAGTGCCCAACCATATACTTATATACTCCCAAATGTTAGCAACACTTTAATGAAGCCAGATGAGTACAATAAATATGACAAATCCAAAGGTGGAATATATAACAAACGTCCATCGTAGATGAGAGACATGTATACGTGCCTTGCATGCACTCAAAAGTAGTGTAAGAATAAGCAAAGAAAGGCGGATACGTCTGTACCTAATCATATCTATATATCCAAGACTCCAAGCAATTGCTAAGTACTGGTTGGCTCACGTATATTTGCAAGCAAGCTCTTCTTCTGTTCTCTCCACCCCTCCACCCTCCTCTTTCTATAAGTACGTACATCGCCTCGGCCCCTTGGACAAGATCAACAAAACCAAAGCAAGAACTCACGATTAAACTTTCGTATATAGAGAGTAATTAACCATGGCATTGGAGAAGCTCAATCCTTCTTCCAGCTACTCCTCAAGGACCACGTTGTCCATGAGCGAAAGGGCTTTCCAGGGGGTGGCGGACCTCATCAAGCTCCTGCCCAGCGGCACTGTCTTCGCCTTCCAGTTCCTTAGCCCCCTCCTGACCAACTCTGGCCACTGCACCGTCTACAACAAGGTCCTCACCGGCGTCCTGCTCGCCGCCTGCGGCTTCTCCTGCTGCTTCTCCTCCTTCACGGACAGTTACCTGGCCGCCGACGGCAAGGTTTACTACGGCATTGTGACCGCCAAGGTGATGTGGCTCTTCTCCGATCCGGACGCTTCGCCCGCAGACCTGTCCAAGTACAGGCTGAGGGCTGGGGACTTCGTCCACGCCACACTGTCGTTGGTCGTCTTCGCGGTGATCGCGCTGTTGGACAACAACACCGTGTCGTGCTACTATGCGTCGTTCTTGTCGCAGCAGAAGACGCTACTCATGGTGCTGCCGACGGTGGTTGGCGCCTTGGCCAGTGCGGTCTTCATGGTCTACCCTAACAACAGGCACGGGATCGGATACGCTCCATCCACCAAGGCGTCCGCTGATCACTCCGACAACTTGGAGTGAAAGGATAATTTTTTAATGTGCGTGTGAATATGGATTGTGCCACAAATTAAATTAATTTGTTTGGGTTGGTTTAATTATATAATTCTGTATTATTATTAGAGGTTTCAGCTCTGAAAGAAGTTTGTCTTGTTTGCATGAAATTAATCAAATTAATGGTTTTATTTGATCATCATTTCAGGCCATTTAATTATTTTAGATAATAGATTTGCTCACACACAGATTACATATTGATGTATGCTAATTATAAGCAATTGTATATAATGTTGTAACACCTCACAATTCCAAGTAATTAAAAACAAACAATAAAAGGATAAAAAATAAGTTCGAATATGATTATGAATAGAAAAAGAATATATATGAGTCCAAGTCAAACTATTATCCTATTATTTTAATCTTCCTAATCCTATCCAAACTTATATCTAGAAATTAATAAATAACAATATTTTAATCAAAATTAATTTTTGAGGTTATTTTCGCTAATGCCTCTTGTACTATAACCTTTTTTTGTGAATAATCCCAAACTATAATTTTATCAATTTTAGTCCCTAAACTATTTCTGTTTTGATATTTTAGTCCTCTGTCAATTTTTTTGTTAAAGTTAATTTTTAAGATATGTTAAATGACGCTTGTACCTTTATGTAAAAATTTCAAATAATTTTTATCTTTTATTACTTATTAGTTTAAAACACTTGTACCCTTTTCTTAATTCTTTATTAGATTAACAAAATAAGTAATAAAAGATAAAAAATATTTTAAACTTTTATATATGGGTACATATGTCATTTAACAAGTATGCAAATTTAACTTTAACATAAAAAATAACAAAATTAAAAGTTAAGACTAAAATGTCAAAGCAGGAATAGTTTAGGGACTAAAATTGGTATAATTATAATTTGGGATTATTCATGGAAAAAAGTTATAGTATAGACTCATATATAGACTTAAAGATTACATTAAAGATTAAAGATTAGAGTTTGAATTGGATTAAGAGTTGGAGAAGTTCTAGAGGACCTCTATATATAGACTCATAGGGAGGAGAAAGCCTCGTTATTTTCTCTCCCAAGTTCCTCCACTAGAAAGTCTCTCTCTCCTAGAAGACTAAACGAAGGGGAGAACATACCGCGAGGGAGGATCGAGGTATGATGAATGGAGAGCGAGGAATGCCAAACGAGAAAGATTAACAAACACAATCAAAGTATGTAAATAAGAAGGATCAAAACTAGGAATTTTCTTATATATGAGATAGTATAGAGGACTTACATGAAAAGCTATGGTAATGATATTATGCATTAGAAGATAATTATTGTGATTATTGATTGATTAATTTCCCATAATGAATAAATTAATTTTTGATAACCTAACGGCCGACACGAGCCATGCCCTATGGACGCGGTCTGCGTTCTCTCTCAAGAACGATCGTGTTCGGCAAACGCGGGTCATGTCCCTAGGAACGTGGCTGAGCGAAGGAACACATGCGATGTCGCCCCTTGACGCGGACCGCGTTCTATTGATTAAAAGCGACGTCGACGATTATTAAACTTGAAATCGGACTGTGTGCCTTCTGTTGAATCTAGGATCCCGAGATTATTTTGATGATCACAAATTTATGAGGAAGCTTAGTTTGTACTAATGAACCTGTTGATTTGATGAAAGACAAGATTTTTATGTTTAGTAAGTGATAGGTAGACCGAAGTTGAAGAATGAACGACCTATGCACAGAGAAGACATAAAGGAAAAATCCTAAGTGTGCAGCAGTCATCCAAAGGATGAGAAATGGTCGTCCGATGTGAAGAACAAAGACCAAAGAAATAGAGCCAAGTATTGAGTGGTCGATCGAGGATGATAGAATGAACGACTGAAGATGAAGTTGAACAGGAAAGGTCGCCCCATGAAGATTTGTGGGCAACCGAAGGCTCTAAGTCAGCAGTACAGCGGTTGAAGAACAGGCGCTCCAAGGTGAAGAGGATGTCCTATTTTTAAGATTAGTCGATGCTGATACGACTAAGGAAGGAAAGGTCATCCGAGAGTTTTAGAATTAAAACAGTGGACAACCAAAAGAATGTTAGTGTTGGAGAAAGGACGTCCGTGGGCTTTTGAGTTAAAGCAGAGGACGACCAAAGTAATGATAAAGGGCGGACAACTGATAGATTTCAGACGATGATAAAGGGCGTCCGAGAGCCTTGGAGGTAAGGCAAGTGGGTGACCGGAAGAATGTATAAGCTGAGGTGAAGTTATGTGTGGACGTCTGAAGGACCAGCGAACGACCGATGAAGTTCATATGTAGACAAACGGTCGTCCGAGAGCTGATGATGCAAAGCAGCGATTGACCAGTATATCTGACAAGAAGAAGTAAAGGACGTCCAAAGAATCTGAGTGTTGTTAGAGGATGACCAAAGTATGTCAGAAGAATGAAGCGAACGTCCGAGGATCTCAATGGAGAATGAGCGGACGACCGAAGTACTGAGTAAAGAAATAAGCGGACGTACGAGGATCTCAGTGGAGAATGAGCCGATGCCCGAAGTACTCGAGAAGCGGGAAAGGACATCCAAGGGATTCAGAGAGAATCAGCGGACGACCAAAGAAGCGTCGAAAAATTAGTACAAGTCAAGTCAGGCGACCGAAGGTGAACAGTAGACGACCTAAGTAGCTTGACAGAGGACTTCGACTGATGAAGCGGACGTCCGAGGGATTGATGTGCAATCAGCGGACGACCAGAGAAGAGTTGAAGAAATTAGCATAAGTCAAGATCGGGCGACTGAAGGATTGATGGGCGACCGAAGGAGCTTGACGTAGAAACAAAGGCTTAAGGCTCGGAACTGCAGACGTCCAAAAGTGAACGGCGAACAACCAGAGCACTAGACGGCAGATCAATTGAAGACTTCACTAGAGCAGCGGTCGACCGAAGCAGAGGAAGCGGATGACCGAGGGGTAGGTGAAGGGTACTATACTTTCATTAACAGTTAGTTTTCTGAGAGAGAGATTAAGTCGTTAGTGTGAGTATAAATTATAATCCCAAGAGTCTTGGGAAGTAACTTTGGAAAAAAATATTTAGTGAACCTGAGAGCTTGAGTGAAAATCCTTAGTTCCTCCTTCTGAGATTTCGAGTGTCGAATCCAGAATAGAAGGAAGTTAAAGTGTGCGTTCAAGATTGAACAATTGTAAGAGGTTATCTCCTTGTCCTCGAGAAAAAGAAAGGAGAAGAAGAAGGTGTAAGGGAGCCTTCGCCCTAGAAGAGAGATTTTAGTGATCTTCGGAGGTCTCGAGATCGAGAAGACCGGAGCGGGGATGTAGGCCAAGAGTTCGACTAAACCTCGTCAACAAACCTGTGTTTGTTTGTCTCTCTTCTTTATTTGCATTTGCATTTGTGTGCTTCCGCTAAGATAACTAATTTAGATAATTGAACTTTTTAATACACCAATTCACCCCTCTTCTTGGTGCCATCTAGATCCTACAATTGGTATCAGAGCAAGATTGCTTACAAATTTTTAACTATATACAAATCTCGTATAGATCTAACAATCTAGAGTCAAAATGGCATCAAATGGTTTTACCCTAGGTGAGGGAAAGTCTATCTCCAGACCTCCTTTGTTCAATGCATTTAACTTGTCTTATTGGAAGATCAGATTGCAAACTTATGTATGTTCCATGGATAGTGACATTTGGGAGGTCATTGAAAATGGTTTCGATATCCCTACCATAATAGTAAATGGTGTACATGTTCCCCTCTCTACTAATGAATTAGACTCTACAACTAAGAACCTAATAAAATTAGATTGAAAGCAAAAAATATTTTTTATTGTGCATTAGGTCAATCATAATTCAATAGAATATCTTCTTGTACTAGTGCAAATGAAATATGGAAAAAACTTGTAGTCATACATGAAGGAACTAAAAAAGTAAAAGAATCAAAACTAAATATCTTAAATCATCAATATGATTCTTTTAAGATGAAGCATGATGAATATGTAAATAGTATGTTAGTCCATTTTAATAATATTGTGAATGAGTTAGCTGCTTTGGGCGACCCAAAATCTAATGCTCAAAGAGTGAAAAAGTTCCTCAAGTCCTTAACACCAAAATGGCATATGAAGAGGATTGTGGTTGAGGGACAA
>LTAE01015180.1:0-10647 GCA_001647135.1 Pontederia paniculata | reverse complement strand
ATAATAATAATAATAATAATAATAATAATAATAATAATAATAATAATAATAATAATAATAATAATAATAATAAAGTTGTTTTCACATAGAGACATCTCTCCTAATTCTACTGAATTTTGTTCACTTTCTTTTCTGATGAGCAACATGGAAAAAAAGTGCTGAAAAAATATCCAATGCCTTGTCATATGGTATATATTCAACTTGACGCGCGCAATTGGCGTATATCAACTGAATATATGGTGGGGATGAATTACACGCATGTAGAATTGAATTGAATTAAACGACTTTAATTCCATTGTCTAGGTCCCTTTCAACCTTGAACGACTTTTTGTATGCAGAGAAGGATGTTATTCACAAAGTTGGAATTATAAATAATCAATGGGGGCAGGGAGCCTGTAATGCACTTTTAGTTTAGTGCGTGTAGCGCAACAGAAAGTAACGACACTATTTGTATAAAAAAATTTGAACAATATTCATTTGTACAAAAAAATGTCGTTACTTTTTGTACAAGTGCGCTACACATTCTTTTTTTTCATAATTAATATAATTCATCTAGGCTCTGCTCAGTTGTTTTATACTGTAGCTGGACTAAAGTTTTTTCAAGAATAAAGCTAATTCAAGTTAGAGAGAAAATTGCTAATTCTAAAAAAGACTTTTTGATTTAAATGTGAAAAATAAGATTTTAATCTTAATTTTATTTCTTAATTAAATAAGTCCGTAGAGAATAAAAAATATGAAGTGTCTTATTGCGCAAAGCTTTATCTTGAACTCGAGAATAATCATCATTTTTCAAAATCAATTATGCACCAATTCCTATTTTATAATTTTGAATAAACATATAATCCAAAATCATTGTAACTTATTTCACATGTCACGTAATATTATTTTTAATTTGGCTAGAACACTTATACTCCGAGGGATGCCAATTAAATAATCACATATCACCCTTCACCTCAGACCCTCTTTCGTGAGACTTTGGATGTATCATATCATTTTTGTAGAACATTTCATATATACATTTTTTTAACATGCATCAATAATCATTTAATGGGAAGTCATTAATCATTGTGACATTAACTAATCATTTAATGGGAAGTCATTAATCCTACAAAAGAACTATTTATGTTTTGTGTTAGGTTAATATTATTTTGTTCTCCTAAGTTTCATAAAACATATTCAATTTCACAAAGAATTAATAATTTAGTTGATTTAATGCACCTAGGGATATAAAGCACTTCTTAATTTTTAATGCATTAATCAATAGTAAATTTCATAAGTCATAATATTTTTATCAATTTTATGATCTATCATTGCTTATGCGTTTGATGACTAAAATTTGTTATGTATTCCTACAATGCATGAAGTGCTTTATAGGTACATTAAATTTAATTTAATTTTACTATTTTTCGCTTTTTGTGATTTTTATAAACAAGACAAATAGAAATTAAATAGTAATCAAGCATCCATATTCCTACAATGAATGAAGTGCTTTATAGGTACATTAAATCTGATTTAATTTAACTATTTTTTTTCACTTTTTTGTGATTTTTATAAACAAGGCAAATAGAAATTAAAGAATAATCAAGCATCAATATTAATTCTTGTAGAAGGATAGTATTTTTTGTCATGCATCCATATTAATTTCACGAAGAAATTAATTATTCATAGCAGATAACTAATATATATTATATATATATATATATATATAAAGTTAGCATGCATCTTATTAGATTTTACAAATGAATTAATTCATCTGTCTCTTTTCTTAGCATAATCATGCATGCCTTTCGTTTCGCTTAAGAAATTAAATTCCTAAATTGACATGCACAAAAAAATCATGCATATTCAATTTCACAAAGAAATCAAATTATCTTCTAACTTTATCACATTACTAAAAAAATTATGAAAATATCATGTTTCTTTTAACTTCACCAAGAAATTGAAGGAGTTTTAGCATATAGATAATAGTGGGAGTTGCCATATATTCCTATTAAATATTTTTTTTAAATTTCATATGAAATTACTGTAATGCTAAAGATTATGATAACATGATATTCATATTAACTTTCACATAGAGGATATTTTGCACGATGACCCGTGCCTAGCAGTAATTTTATTTTGAATGAGCTCCACACATGTTTAATTTCACACACACATTTTAATAATTGAAAGATGTCAATTCATAGAAAATTTTGCAATAAAAAATATGCATGTAACATTAAACTTAAATATCAGAAAATTATTTTTAACATTATACATGCATATACGATTTTTCATAAAATTTGATAATTGCATAGTATCCAACTAGTGGTAATGTTTGCGGTTAAAATAACGAATATAATATTCAAATTATGAAATAAACTATCAAAAAATATTCCGGAAAAATCATATTTTTACTAATTTTATGAATCATAAAATTATTTTTCTAAAATTTATTTATTTTCTCTCTCTTTTTTTTTTCTAAAATGAAAAGCAATAATTTGTTGGGCTACCAAAATGGTGACCTGCGGCTGCGAGCCTGCATTATAGTGAAGTCTCGCGAGCCCAATCCTTGAGCTTGTGTCAAAATCTTTTATTTTTTGGACAAAATCTGAAAAAAAATAATTAAAAAATATATAATTTAACTAAAGTTATAGGTTATCAATAAAAATAACTCCGTTAGACTGCTAAGAAAATTTTTTATTAGAAAAGGTCTCGAATTTAAGTCCTTTAAATATAAAATATTATTCTTAGATATCTTAATCATTATTGTCAAATATCTAATTCGGAGCGGCATAAAAATTATTGTGGCTAATAATATCGGATACGATAGGGACAATGAAAAAATCATATATAGTTTGTTTATTCGATAGCAAGTATTTATTTTTGGTTAACTAAAGTTTCGAGTTTAATTTAGATGAGAGCAGTTACGTCTCTGGAGTTCATTATTCGATTGAAATAAATGACATGCAGGATATCTTTGATAACCAATTTTTAATTTTCCTTATTTAGGCTGTTTTGGAAGTAATTGTTATTTTAAAAATATCTAACATCTGCTTATTTTTTTGTCAAAAAAATATATGATTATTTTTAATGAAGATTTATTTTTTTCCTTATTTTACTTTAGTTAGAACTATTTAAAAATAACAATTATTCTTACTTTTATATTTTTTTCATGAAGCAACTGTGATCTAAATAATAATTATTTTCTCCTTTTTATTTTTATTGGATTAAATACTCCAAAAGTAATAATATATTAAAGTTTAATTGGTAAACGAATTAAAGTTAATTAAATTTTAAAAACATCACTACGAAAAATAATTAATGTTTAACCCCTCATACTCTTGAGATTGTAAAATAATGGATCGGACCGATTATTTTGGTACTCAAATATTAAATTCGCTGCATGCATGCCTGTGATGTATATGGGACCGTGCAAGAGACTGATCGCGCAGCTGTATTTATATATTAAAAAAATATACATACACACACACATATATATAATATGAGCGTGCTGGATTCAGAAAATTAAACTTCTATACATAAAATAATATATAGAATCTTGAAGAAATATAGCGATCTAAAATGTTACTGCTTTAGTGTTTATTTTGAATGTTTCCGTATTTCTCATGCATTATCGAATCTTATTCTCTTTCTATTTTGTTATTTATAATACTCATGTCTACAAGTGCACACATGATTTACATGTGAAAAAAAGAGATGTACATGATTTATGGAGTCTTTGGGTGTAGGTTAATTTGAATCCATTTAAGAAAATAAGTTTTCCATAAGTTGGAGTACAAAGGGTTAAATTTAATTATTTCTTTCATTTGATGCATTTGATAAGTCTGGCCTGTATCATTATGTGTATGTTATAAAAGTACTAGGGTAATATATTCTTTCACACAACTAGAATTATGAGTAATACAACTTAAAATTGTATTATGTACGCCTACATTTATAATTAGAAACAGAAAAAAAATCGAATCAAGTTGCACGTATAACTTAAATTTCCAGTTATTAGATAATAAATTATCAACTTTTATATTCTTTCGGATCTAGACTAAAATTTGTTTATTAAATAAAAAATACCAGCTTTCGATATTTTCTCATATCTAATCTCATATATCTTTTTAAAATAAATATTGCTTGATGTGAAAATATATGAATAAAATGATATTTTATATATTATTATTTATGTATAAAAGATAATTGTATAACTGAGTTCACTGTTTTCTTAAAATAGATCGTTACAAATTAGATCATTTATAAAGTTTTGCCAACGGTCTTTATTCAACAACTAATTTTTGTATTAATATAACTAAGATGAATGATTATTACTGGCTCACATAAAAGATACAGAATATATATATATATATATATATATATATATATATATATATAATTCCTTTGATAATTTAGGTATAAATAATATTACAAATGTTCACTTATCCAAAGTATATATGATTTCATACTTAATAATTTTTTACAAAGATATAACAAAGTTTAAATTAAATTCGATCAAAATTTCAAAGTTGATAACTCAGTCTAATTTCTTATATATCATAATCGAGGATCAGACACATATTTATTATTCATTTTCCTAATTGTTTGTACGAACAAGTATTAATTTTTTTGCTGACTCAAGAACACATCTCCTTCCCTTGTGCTTGCAGCCCGATGCGGACAACACATGTAAATTAACAATTGCACAATTCTTATATTACGTAGGAAATAAATAAATACTTGAGGAGATTTGGATTGGTTGTCTTCAGGAGATTTGCATGCATGCAGGAGTGTAGCAATATTGACTACTGCATGCATGTTTGAAATCTCTTTTTTTTCAATTAATTAAAAAGAAGACATTTAATAGGCATGCAATGTATTGGATTGCTACGGCGTCAATTAATGTCGTGGAGCTTGCAACTTTATTTGAAATTGTTGTATGGATGTGAATGTGAGTTGCTTTCTTACTTTCAAAGCATTAATCTTGAAATGTCCATGTCAACAAATAATAATAATAATAATAATAATAATAATAATAATAATAATAATAATAATAATAATAATGGAAGCTATTTTCTCATTGAGACATTTCTCCTTGTTCTATTGAATTTGATTTTCTTTCATTTCTGTTGGGAAAATGGTGCTGAATAAAATCCAATGCCTTGTCATAAATTATATATTCAACTTGATGCATTTGGCGTGTGAGTTAGTGCTGTGGAAATTATTATTATTTTCAGTGGACCACATCAATTGAATAATGTCATTGATAGAGTAGAAACTATATAATACAAGGTGGGGTGAATTACACGTACGTGGAACTGAATTATCAGAAAGGTAATGAATACCAGTTGTAGTATGCGGATTCGATTTGCACTGCAAGAAAAAAAGGTCTTTTGCACAAAGCTTTCTAGTCACAAATAGTTATTTTTTTACGTTAACAAGGTCACGTCGCTTCACTAAAGGTCTTGCTGCTAAAAGTCATTTGCGTTAACATAAAATGACTGACCGCTAATTTTTTTTAAGGACCAACATAGTTATTCTCTTTAAAAGAGGTAATAGCATCAAGTTAAATGGTCACTGATATAACTTATAAGGACCAATTATCTAATTATTATATTTATTTTTAACTACCACAAGATTACTGTTCATTGGTGTAAGTATTAATATATTATTTATCTTATCGTCATAATTTTAAGGATCAGTTTCTAATCTCTAAATACAAAATATTTAAATACAATTACATCTGGTCGCTATTTATAAAACATAAAAAAGTTATATATTTTAAAAAAATAAACTACAAATATTTACAAATGAAAAATAAACATGTGCAACATTAATATCCAATTTTTTTCTTATACAAAAGACATTCGGACTCAAAATCCATACAATATTAAAATTAAATATTCAAATGCAATATATCCAATTAGTGCATTCAAAAGTTTACATAATTCCAAATGACTCCTAAGAAAATAAAGTTTAAAATAAAAAGGAAGATTGCTTCCTAGCTCGTCTTTATTCATCTTCATTAGCATTAAGTTAAATTCATCAAAAACCTGTAAAATTTGATGGAAAATTCGAGAACAAGTAGAAGATCACAAAGAGAAAACGTAGAAAAATAGAGAACACACATAGATTTACCCAGGTTCATCCTTTGGTTAGGGCTACGTCCTGCAAAGAGATTTCACTATATTGTTTTTCGTTACGACCGCTAAACATCAAGTCTGAAATAAGAGCAATATATATATGAGTCCAAAACCCTAACAAATAGAAAATCTCTTAATCCGCACCATACGGGCCAGCTTAAATAAAAACCCAAACTCGTTTAGGTTTCGGGGGCGCTGCCTCCGAACCCCCGCCCGCTCACCCGTCGAGGGGCGGTGCCCTCCGAACCCCCCTTTTTCGCTCGCATGGGTTAGATGTCGTTGGGTAATACTCCAGTTTCCCTAAGCTCACGTGGTCGTACCCAGTGTGAGAAACAAGAGGCCTTGAAGTATTCGCCAACTCCAACAAAATTAAAGTATATGTTAAAACTAAATTACAATAACTTTTCTTATAACTTTACTCATTCACAAAATATCCAAGTACACTAGATATAACCATCATATCGCAAAAAAAAGAACTATCATTCAAATTAAAAAATGAATTAGTATTAAAAATACTATTAAAATATAAGAAATTAATAGTCAATTATGAAAAATAGTCATAGCTTAAGAAACTCTTTCTAACACCTTACAAGTCAAGCTAAAATAAATGTTAGGTTCAAATATCACTAGACAAACAATATTAATTTAAAAGTATAAATATAAATCAATGCCACATTGATAGATGAATATTGATTTGAAAATAAAATGAGAGATTGCTACTTAACAATATACCTAAACTAAATGGCGGCTTGAATACAATGTAGTATCAACTATAGAAATATTTGAAAAGAAATAAAATTTATTTTAATCAATAAAAATATAATGAAATACTCACTATTATATAATCAAGCCTAAACAAAAAATAATATAATTGAATCTAAATAAAAGGAACATGTATCACACATGAGCTCCCTACACACGTGAATGGTTGCACAAGGAGGCGACATGGCAACCCTTGAGTCCGCACACGGGGCTTCCCCTCATTGCAAGACAACGAAATATATTAACAGATAATAATCTTCATTGTTCTCCTCCTCACGGTAAGACAATGAACTATATTAAGAGATCGTAATAAAAGAAATAAATATTAAATTTGCAAAAGCATACAATTTTTATACCATGCTTTTTGAATAATATCAATTGTGTCGTAGATCTGCAAAAAAGTCCCGAAGGTTTTGAAATAAAAAAATTAACACATAACTAAACAAAATTCCTCGAAGCAACGAGTAAATAAAAAAATTCAGCAGGCACGCCCACTCATGGCATAGCGATGTCGCTCGCAGGGAGGCCTGTGCGTAGGGACGCCGCGCGCGACGATGCGTGTAACTCGCCGGAGGAGCAGCGTCGCAGGGAACTCGCCGGCACGGGAGGAAGAGGAACCATTGCAACATAGAGAGGAAAGAAGGGCTAATGAACAATAATGACTAGGCATCCTACATGTAAAGAATTATGTGTTACGCAAATTTATTATTAACGACTAACTTAAAAATATTGTCATTTTTATATAAATTATTAATGATAATATTTTTATCGCCGTTATTGGTCTATAATTAACGACCAAAAAAATAATTGGACACTATTAACTTCTTTTAACGACCAATAATAATATTTTAAGGACTATATGTTTTTATGGACGTTATTGTTGACGATCATATTTATTTCTGATCGCAAATAATGAGTTTTAATGTCCATAATTACATCTTGTCATTACTTTTAGACATTAAAAGTCATATTTCTTGTAGTGCTGTTCTTTAACTCAATGTTCTCCATTTCAACCTTGTAGTTGAAAGAAGCCATTTCATACACAAAACTTAGGCAAAAAAAGCATGGAAAGAGTTGCCCATCTTGCCATGTAGCGGATATTATTGAAACTTAATTAATTTTCTCCTTGCACCATTAATAAAAACAGTAGATTTGGTTAGGCCAACTACTCGTGAATTCAGTAGTGCCACATTATGGTCCAATGACCTTAGTGTCACATTATGATCAATATTATTATCTAACGAGATGTGTTAATTAAATTCAAAATAATAAAATGAAACTTTTGTTACATTAACATATGCATAAAAGTTTTGATTTAATATCCAATCTATTAATAATATAGTTCAACATGGTCTACTGAGTCTTCTTTCTTAATACTCGTATGTGATTATATATTTGATCGATTCATATTTTTTTCTTGTTTGATGCACCATTGTCAAAATATTGAATCCTTCAAATCTCATAGCTGCAATATAGGTTCTGAAGAAGCAAAAACCTTTTGCAATAGAAAAATATAACTGAAAGGAGAGATTCAAAAGAAAAAAACATTGATGTTATTAATTAGTTTTCTTCATTTTTTTTTATTACAACCTCTAGCTCCATTTATAGAGTTCTCTTCTCTTCACAAACATAACTAACTAACTAATTGTGGGTTATAACAGAAAAGTGTTATTACAAACCTTAATGAGCAGATCAGCCACCTGATGTTGAGTGGAAATGTGAAGAACTTTAACAAGATGTTGATTAATCTTCTCCCGGACAAAGTGACAGTCAACATCAACATGTTTCGTCTCATGAAAACACAAGATTTTCAGTAATTTGAAGAGCTGACTTACTATCAGTATAAACTATAATTGGTTTAACATTAGGAAGATGCAACTTTGTGAAAAGGCGTTTTAACCAAACTATTTTTGCAACAGCCAAAGCAAGGCTGCGAAACTCAGCTTATGCAGAAAATCGAGAAACTATTTGTTGTTTTTTGGATTTCCAAGATACCAAGGAATTGCCGATCATGATACAAAAAGCGGAAACATAACGCTTAATAACATGCATGAAGCCCAATCCGCATCACAAAAGTCTATCATATTATGATTTTTTTTTGCAGAAAAAAGAATACCACGACCAGGTGTTCCTTTCAGATATAAGATAATTCTGAGAGCAACTAACATATGGGATTCCTTCGGAGAGTGCATGAATTGACTCATATGGCAAACAACTAAAGTGATGTTTGGACGAGTTGGAGTCAAATAAATTAAACGTCCAATCAGCCTCTGAAAAGATTCAGGTTCATGTAGTAAAGTATCAGAACATGAAGCTAACTTCTTCCATTTCTGAAGCTCTTGATTATAGACATAAGTAGTTAATTTGAGATTCTACTCCAAAGGAGTTGCTGCTGGTTTAGCTCCTCCTAATCCTGAGTCTTCAATGAGCTGTAAAGAATACTTTCTCTTTGTGAGATATATAAAGATTCAACCAGCTTGCAAACCTTCCTTTTGTACTCTGGCTGATGCTTAAGACCATGTGGAACCTCCATATAAACTTCTTCATATAAATCTCCATTGAGAAAGGCATTGTTGACATCAAGATGGTACAAAGGAAAGTTATTTTGAGCTGCTGAAATCAAAAGTGCACGAATTGTCACAATTTTAGCTACAGGGAAAAAAGTTTCTTGATAATCAATTCCTTATTGTTGATTATATCCTTTAGCCACAAGTCTAGCTTTATACCTTTCCACTTCTCCATTGGCCTTTAACTTGACCTTAAACACCCATTTGCAACCAACAGGTACATGACCTTGAGGTAGATCAACATTTTGTCAAGTGTGATTTAATTCCAAAGCCTCTAATTCAAGTTGAGAATAACATGTTGGCTCAAAAACAACATTCAAAGAAGCAGAGAAAGCACTATGTGTAATTGATAAGGCGTGATTGGAAACATAATCACTGATAGGATAAGGAGTTGAAACATATGTTGCTGAAGTGACATAGTCATTTAACCAGGTTGGAGGTCTTACTCGTCTCTTGTTTCTGATAGGAATTTGAAGAGAAATATCTATAGGAAAATCAACTTGTGTATTACTTATAGAAACATCATAGGAGCATTGTTAGAAGTACTATCAGCTGAAGTAGTAATAGTATTAGTAGAATTAGAATATATTTCTGGTGGACTTTCATTGATGACTAAAGGAATTGAAACTTCATGTTGATTAGCATAGTGTGAAAATTTGCAGAGTTTGTGGTGACTCTAAAATTGATTTTAAAGTAGCAAAAGGAAATATATCCTCCACAAACTTGACATCTCTCCCTTCTGAGTAAGTGAATAACCCATGAAAACTCCTGGTGCTGCTCGTTCTGAAAATTTATCAGTGATTTGTAGATTGGTAATATAACATAAGCAGCCAAAAATTCTGAAATGACTCATGTCTGGATATTTACTAAATACTGATGCGAGCAAAAATATACATGTTGCACGCATCTATTTCATGTCATTTTTAGACATTTAGTATATGTTTATTTATCATTTTAGTATATTATTCATTATATTTTACCTATGAGTCAGAAACTACCCAAATATTCTCTTTGGTGTGATTTTCAGGAAAAAGAAGCCCAAATTGCGAGAATTCGACATAAACACGAATAGACGAGGCTTTAGAGAAAGCAAGTGCCAACTCGGGCCGTTTTTAGTACAAAACGGTCCATGTCCGACCCAGAAATCAGCAGACATAATTCATGTTATCAAATCGGACCATGTTCATCAA
>LTAE01015179.1:0-10651 GCA_001647135.1 Pontederia paniculata | reverse complement strand
TTCAAGATGTCTTACCCGAAGAAATGCCTTCAGGTCTGCCCCTAATTAGAGTAATTGAACATCAGATTGATTTCATTCCAGGTGCCCAAATAGCGAACCACCCAGCTTACAGAAGCAATCCTGAAGAAACAAAGGAGTTGCAAAGACAGGTAGAAGAACTTCTTTCTAAAGGACTTGTTCGTGAGAGCATGATTCCTTGTGTTGTCCCTATTTTGTTGGTGCCAAAGAATGATGGGACTTGGCGAATGTGCATCGATTGCCGTGTGGTAAATAAGATAATAGTAAAATATTGACACCCTATCCCTCGTTTAGATGACATGCTTGATGAGTTGCATGATTCTAATATATTTTCTAAGAGTGATTTAAAGAGTGGGTATCATCAAATTAGGATGAGGGAAGGTGATGAAAGGAAGACAACATTTAAAATAAAACATGGGTTATATGAGTGGTTAGTTATGCCATTCGGACTCACGAATGCACCTAGAACTTTCATGAGATTAATGAATCATGTTTTGCGTGCTTACATTGGCAAATTTGTGGTTGTCTATTTTGATGATATCTTGATTTACAGTAATAGTTTGAGTGATCATGTTGAACATTTAAGATGTGTGCTTGAGGTTTTGAGAAATGAAAAGATATATGCTAACATGAAGAAATATCACTTTTGCATAGATAGAGTTCTTTTTCTTGACTTTGTCGTTAGCTCTAAAGGTGTAGTGGTCGACGAAGAGAAAGTCAAGGCAATCAAAGAATGACTACACCAAAGTCAGTGACTGAAGTACAAAGTTTTCATGGATTGGCTAGCTTCTACCACAGATTTGTACCGAATTTCAGCACTTTAGCTGCCCCCATTGACTGAAGTGATTAAAAAGAATATCGGTGTTAGATGGACTGAAGAGCAAGAGAAGACCTTCAACACATTGAAAGATAAGCTAAGTTCAGCTCCTTTACTTGTCTTACCTGATTTTTCAAAAACTTTTGAAATCGAATGTGATGCTTCTGGAATTGTATTGGTGCAGTTCTGATGCAAGAAGGAAGACCATTTGTTTATTTTAGTGAGAAATTCAGTGGAGCGGCCCTCAACTATCCCACATATGACAAGGAGTTGTATGCATTGGTGAGAGCTTTGGAGACTTGGCAATACTATTTATGGTCCAAGGAATTTGTCATTCATTCTGACCATGAATCCCTAAAACACTTAAAGGGTCAAGGTAAACTTAATCGACGACATGGTCACTGGGTTGAATTCATTGAAATGTTTCCTTTTGTTTAGATTTTAAATATTTCCATATTCGTTGAAAATTAATATGGTCATATGATATTGTCATTATTATTTAGATTTTAAATGGACAACAAGTATATAATTGTACAAGTTTGACATGTGATTCTTAAGTTATGTTCTTAAACGATCATGATATATGTTTTAAGTACATGGAATGTGTGTCAAATTAATTACTTCAAGAACCATTATTATGCCACAATTAAATTAGGAACATTCATATGTTAGATTATTCATAGTGTTATTACTAATTGATTGATGTATTGATCGTTCTCAAAACTTTAGAAAAAAAATCTAGGATTCATATTTTGATTTCTCGCTTTCACGATTGTCAGTTGATCGAACCTAGGGAATGTCTAATCGACTATCGCCACTGAGAGATAAGTCTCGGAGACATTGTCGAATGACTACCATTTAACATAGTAGTGAGAGTCGATCGAAAGGGGTCTAATCGATCATCAATAGCATGAATCAGTTAGGAGGAGTCTAACTAACCCTTATGTCAAAGAACTACCAATGGTAAGTCGGTCGACCGACATTATGGTAGCCTTACCACATATTTGTTTTGGTTAATTATATCATATCATTTAATTGAGTCCATCGATTGCTCACTTAGAACATGTATTGCATGCTCAATCAAAATTGGTTAAAATGTAATTGTATTGATTGAATTGACATATTGAAGCAAGATTGAAACATTTGACGAATTGGGAGATAGATTATTTTCATATTGTTATTGATCCAGATGTGGATATTTGTGGATTGCTTCGCGCAGAGTTCACGGGAGCTAAGAGTGTCCCATAGTGTAGCTAATCATATTGACAACTATGATGTACCCAACCTTCTAATGTAATGAGTCACATAAATTGATTTAATTAAACATATGATTGTCATTTGATAATTGGTCGATTGATTGATTGACGGTCAATAATTCTTATTGTTGTTGAAATGAGCATGACTCATAAAATGGGAGCCACTTAATAAATATGAGGACGACTTAAGGAAGTTACAAAAGAAGCTTATGTTTATCAAATGATAACAAACAAAATAAGATCTAGCATGAACACATTGTTATTGATATTGATTATTAGAAATTTAATTTTATTGAATGTTCATGTCATTGATTTATTTATTGTGATTGAAATTGTCAAAGTTAAAGATATAACGACTTTATTATTATTTCTATATTGATATATAAAGATTATTATTGTCGTTATTGATGCATATGGAGTATGATATTGGATTAGAATGCTTCATGACAACATTATATTTAAAATGACCAAGTGTCAAAGAACTTTAAAGAATGACAAGTGTCATTCATATTATTATGACTTTACATATTAGACACAAGTTCATGAGATGGATTTTTCTTGCATGTAGTTGATTGGCCACATTGAAAGTGAAATGGATTGACCAAATGACGATCGAACTTATGATGAATTGATCTTGCACATGATTAAGTACAAGATTAAGTTAAGTCATATGACCTTATATTGATTGATATTAATTATCAATGTTATGTTTATTCCTATTATTGGTGAAGGGTGAAGAAATAATTTATATTTATGAAAATCATCGAGTCATGTGTCGAATATCAAATCAGCTGCATGCGAGATGTTGTCACAGAATGGATATGTCACCTTCGTATTATATATATATATATATGTATATATATATATTTGTGTGTGTGTATGTGTATTTTACATATTAAACTTATCATGTACCCTCATCAAAGTTCACCACTTGAATTAGGGGTGTAAGTAAAATTCTATAAGATCGAAAAATTTATTCAGCCCGAAAAAACTGAAAATTTGAACTCTGACTAAAAATTAGGGTTGTTTTTTAGAAGAAATAAACTACCCAATTAAATTAGGCCCCCTAATAGAAAAACAGAGGGAGCCAACCCAAACCTAATTTTAAAAAACATTTATCAAATTTGATTATAAATAAAATAACACTTTTTTTTTCTAAAATATTAATGTGTCTTAACTTTTTACTCATTAAATCATGCTCTCAATTATATTGGTTACTGTTACTAACTTAAACTATTTTTGGTGTAGTTAATATGAAGGTAAGTTATTTGAATTTTTTTTTTTTTTTGAGACGTGAATTTTGATATTTTAGTATAGTTGTCTTGTAAATTATTTTGATGTGATTGGAGGTTAACTTTGGATTGTGATGATATCTTATTTTGAGTAAATGAATTAAAAATTTGGAAGAGTTTGATTGTAATTTCATAGTTACAAATTCTTTTTAATTTTTAAATTATTAGTGTTTCAAAGTAGGGCCCTGATCCGAAAATATCAAAAACTGTCATCTCAAAGTTGTGTCTCAAAGTCGACTTTTTTTATCTTTAAATAATTTTAGAGTGATTTTTTAAAACATAAAAGATTTATAGTGGGTTTTCTATACTCAAAAAAAAAAAAGACCATCCAATCTAAACCCCTTTCACACCTAACTTGGATATTGAATTCATAGTGACTTTAATAATCTGACATATCTTGAATATCCTGACATATGACATATCATCCTTATTTTTTTTCCCGGTTGTCATTGCTCTCGACTAATGTGATTACTTTCATATTGCAGGTAAGGACAATAAGGTATACATAAGAAATCAAATTAAAAATTTTAGTTTAACTGAAAGAATCCCAAAACTACCTTAGATATTTCTTTACTTGAATACATTATTATACTTGATTTAGAAGAATGTGTGCATTACGGCCCTTTGGAAAAATAAAATTTATGGAGTGTGTACCATACAATGGCTATAACTTACATCAGATATCAATTGAACATACCATTCTATATCATCCCAGATCGGTAAAGTATTCATCAAATAATAAATCAACTACAACACAAATATTCTTTTGAGAAAAAAATGAAGACTACATGATAGTTTAATATCATGCTCAGTTTTCTTGGTTACATGCTCAGTTTTCTTGGTTACATATACCATGTTCAGTTCCGAAACTCACCAATAATCACCACAAGAGCATTTCCCATCTTTGAAATGGTGGAACCTAGTAGCATCCCTCACAACAATCAGCCGATGAGTGACCTTTGATATGAATTTTGTTGCAGTATGACAGTCCAAACACACTCGAAGATTCTTGATAATCCTAATCTCAGTTCCCGGGTCAGTGCTGATAAGCCCAAAAGCAATGGCAAGCTTCTCACTATGAACTTTAACCATATGTTCTTTCTCTTCCTCCTCTACATCATACAGTGCAGTTTCAGTTTCAGCATGATAGCCAGCCTCAATCATCTTCCCCATAAGTTTCTCCAGCATAGTGTATATTGCATCAGACTGTGGATGAGCTCGATCTCCAGCTGTAAAAGTATGAATAACATCACTAACCTCGATCAAAGTGCAACCAGGTGATTTAATCAGTTTCCTACTCTTTGCTTCTTGCCTCACCATGGCTGCTTCCGAATAGTTCTTTTCAGCTGAATGTATATTGGAGAGAAGAACATAGTAACCTGCATTCTCTGGTTCTAATTCAAACAACTTCTGCGATGCTAATTGAGCCAGGTTGCTTTCCTTGTGTATCCTACAAGCACCAAGCAAAGCGCCCCAAACACCAGGGCCAGCACTTTCCGGTGTGTTCCTTATAAATTCTAAGGCCTCATTAAACCTTCCAGCTCTACCAAGGAGATCCACCATGCAAGCATAGTGTTCTGGCCCCAAAGACTTTATCCCATAATCTTGTGTCATGGACCGAAAGATTCTATCACCCTCTTCAACCAATCCACCGTGGCTACAAGCATACAAGACCGAAAGAAATGTTACTCCATTCGGTACCATGCCAGCATTTATCATAGCTTCAAAGAGCTCCAGAGCTTGTTGTCCTTGACCATGGATGCCATATGCAGATATCATAGCATTCCAGGACACTACATTCTTCTCCCTCATATCATCGAAGATCCTTCGAGCTTTTAAGATGCTCCCACATTTGGCATACATGTCAATTAGAGCAGTTGATACATAGACATTGGACTCAACATCTTCCTCAGTGATTATCCCACGGATCCATTTGCCCAAGCTCAGAGCTCCAAGCTGAGCGCATGCTGATAGGATGCTCGTGACAGTAATAGCATTGGGACAGACATTAAGAGCTTGCATTTCCCTGAAGAGTGATATTGCCATTTTTGTCAAGCCATTCTGTGCATAGCCAGATATCATGGCGTTCCAGGATGCCATGCTCTTTTCTGGCATTGCATTGAAAATTTTCCTTGCTGGTTCCATGTCATTCAATCTACAATAGACAGTCATAAGAGCTGTAGATACAGATGCATTCAGATCAAGCCCTAATTTTATAGTGAAACCATGAATTGTTTGAGCAAGGAATTCATGACCGAATGGACTGGACACTGGTATTAACCCCACAAAGGTGCTTGAATTTGGCCTCCCTCCATGCAGATATAGCAATTCCCTAAACAAGCAGACCGAATATTGTATGAGACCATTGGTTGAGGATCCTGATATCATGGCATTGTAGGCAATCAAGTCCGGGTTATTGATCTCCTCGAATAATGACTTTGCAGCTGATATCTCGCCACATTTTGAGTACATAGAGATCAAACCTGTGACAACATGTGAAAGAGAAGCCATGCCAGACTTTACCCCCAAGCAGTTCACCACTGTGCCCAATATTAAATCTTGGAGCCCGGCTGCAGCAGGGAGAACCACGGCCAAGGTGGTCGCATCAAACCTGGAGCCACCATCAGCTACCATTCGCTGGAAAGCACTGGCGGCCCTAGAAAAGGCACAATTTTTAACGAGTCCTGAGATGAGGGTGTTCCATAAGACGGTGTCCGGATTAAGAATTTCATCGAACACCTTCTCCGCGAGGGCAACCTGGGATAACTCAAGGTAAAGGTCTGCGAGGGCGGAGCCAACGAAGGGGTCGGCGGAAAAGCCATCAATGACGATTCGAGCGTGCAGGGCACAGGCGGTGGAGACAGAGTCCGAGGACGCAGCGGCGGCCGCGGCCGCCGAGTAGGTGAAGGAGTTGGGGCGGAGGTGAGGGTNGGCGGCGGAGGAGGGCGGTGGCAGTGAGAAGGTCCGGGTAGTGACCGGCGACGGTGGCGCGGGCAAGGACTTGGTCAAGGTGGCGGCCGGAGGTGGACTCGGAGATGAGGCGCAGGAAGAAGGCGCGGGCGGAAGAAGGGCTTGCCCAGGACATGAAGCCATTCACTTTCAAAGAAAGAGAAGAAGAAAAAAACGAGAGGGAAAATAGTAAATAATATAGTTTGAATTTTTTTTTAATGGCGTGAAATACTAATCCTCTTTTAATTGTTTCATGGAACTTATTTGATTTTGGGTTTTTTTCATCCATCTCTTTCTAATTCTACTTTTTTTCACTTATCTCTTTGTACTTTTTGAAAATCTTAATTTCGATCCAAAATACTCATAGTGTTATTATTTTTAGATTGAAAATTACTTTTACACCCTCAAAAAGAATAATGATAGAAATATTAAAAAAACTAAAAAAGAATAGAGACAATCTCGAGTTTCCCAATTCAATAAGACGGAACTTTCATTAAAATTCGACCTTATCTTATATTTTTACTTAAAGTAAAAGAATAATTTAATAAATATTGCAAATATAAGATAATGGGAAAGTTGGCTATTATATTAGATAACTCAAATTATTCAAATAAAATATTTATAATTGATGTTGTAAAATAAAGTTATGTTTATTTAGGATTTTCCTTATAATCTTGGCCCGCACAAAAATAAATGAATTAACGACAACATTTCACCCACCTTACTCTTTCATGTAATACATATTAATTTATATTTTTTAGCCAAATAAAGAACCTTTTGAAATTTTCTTCTCTATACTTTTTTTTTAAACGAGTCCTGTGGAGCTTGCCGCTTAAACCTTCATATATATAAATATTAGTAGTAGAGGTCATGGATCATTGTATTTTTTAATTAATATAATGCTCGTACTATACACAGATAATGTAAAATATTTCTTAATTCAATAATTTCAACTATAGTAATTCCATATTCAGTCATTTTCACACTAATTGAAGTTAAAGTATACAAAACGGGAGGAAAAATGCCTCCAGACCCCCTCCCTCCTCCGGCCATCTCCTCCCCTCCCCCCATCCCTCACTCACTCTCCCCCATTCCTTCCTCCTCTCAAATCTCTTCCTTAAATGCAAATGACATCTCTAAGGAAACCTATTTGGGAGAGAAACGTGCATCAACTTTCCCACCTCTTCTCCCAAACCCTAATCTCTCAAATACAAAATGGTCGGACATCGTGAGAAATCGCCGGCCTATTCGGCGCCCCCTGTTATCTCCAAGCAGCGCATGCGGATCATCCAGGAAACCTCAACAGACGAGGTTATTATTGGGCAAGAAGAGACCTCCCAACGATCTGAAGAACTGCAGAAGTCTTTGATGGGGCGTTTTGTAAGATCAGAGATGAACATGGACAAGCTGCGGGCAGATCTCCCGACGCTATGGCAGCTAACCTCATCTCTGAGGGTGGTGGAACTAGGTAACTTTTACATGCTATTTATATTTGAAGATGAAGATGAACGCCTTCGTGTTCTTACACACAGTCCATGAAATATAGCTGGTAATCTCCTAAACCTCTCTCAACCCAAATCATTCTTCCGACCTTTTGATGAATGTATCACTACGTCTCCGGTATGGCTGCAGTTACCGGGTTTATCCTTCGAACTAGGTAATATTGACACAATCTTTTGTATTGCATCTATTTTTGGTACGCCTCTAAAAGTATATGAACATACAACTAAAGGAGAAAAATTTCGGTATGATAGGGTTTGTGTAGAATTGGATCTTAGCTGGTCGGTGAAGCAGGGCACTTGGATCAAACTCCCGAACGGAACTCGTTATTTTCAGCGTGTTTGTTATGAAAAATTGCCTTTATTTTGTTTCCATTGTGGCAGGATTGGGCATCATCTGGATCAATGCCCGGAAAGAAAATCGGCAGACAGTCTCCAACCAGCTAGAAAAGATGGCACGCTCTTATATGGTTCTTGGTTAAGGTCTCAGCCGCCGCGACGCAGGATTCCGGCAATGGCCACCTTCGAGGACGGCCAGGCTGGGAACCCGCGCGGCGGCTTCCGCCGTCAAGAGCAATAGCCGATCTGGATCCCAAAACCGAGGAATGTAAACGATGATCTAACGGCGTCAGTTCCCAAATAGATGTCGTTAACTCCGAACTCTCTAATGGATGCCTAGACAGATGTTGAGGTTAACGGATGCACAATGCCAGAAACAACATTGCAGGATACCTTTCAATATCACGTGACTGATAATCCGAAAGTGACTGTGATCATGCCACGTATGAAGACTCACGTGGGTTTGGAAAATCAAACGGCTACCACTACTCACCTTGGTTCCCACCATCACGAGGCTGCTACACCAGAGGTGCCCAGGAACACGCCACGTAACGAGATGCTAGTGTACGAAAGCGATCGAACAGCTGCAGCCCGAGATGTTTCAACTGATGTTTCTAAAAATATTCCTTTTACTACCTCTCCTTCTACTTCTGTGTTGGACCCTATCTCCTTTCCTCCCTTGCAGATGTCGCCCACATATACTAAAATATCACCTCGAAAAAGAGAGAGAAGATCTGCCTCACCAAAGGAGCCCAAAGCAATGGAGTCAGGGTCGACGACATATACACATGAGAAACTTGCCTCTATTGTCTTGGAGAGACTGCAGTCACCTTGGCGACAAACCTACTCCTCCTCCGAGTCCGAGAAGGAAGAGCAAGATGGAGATCTACTTTTGGAGACTGCTGGGGAACTGAAACGTACCCGAAAAGCTAGAGAATGCTTCTCACCTCCACCACCAAAACTCCTATCCAGGAAGAAAGCAGAAAACAAGAAAAAAGGTAAAGCTCCTCAAAATAATAAGTACAAAACTAACTTTATTTCCCATATGTGCAGGAATGTGAGGCTACCCACGAGGTGCCTCAAGACCCAACCAATATGTTGTCATGTTAAAGATCCTTGCATGGAACTCTAGGGGAGCATTCACAAGCAAGGTCCGAGATATATTAGCACACATGATCAGGGAGTATACCCCGAATTTCATCATTCTATTAGAAACCCATACTATTGAATTATAGTCAAATAAAGTTATAAGACGACTTGGTAGAAACTGGATAGGTTGCTTTCAGGTTGGTACTGGGGCCGCAGGAGGTCTCCTCCTTGCATGGCAAACCAATGTTGCCAAAGTAACACTTCTCTCTTCTTCTGAGCAATGTCTTTATGCGGTAGTTACTATTGAAAATTTTACTTTCCTAATATTTGTTATTTATGCAAGTACCTCTCCCATTTTAGGAAATGAACTCTGGAACACTCTTAGCTCTTTCAATTTAGATGATATACCTTGGGCTATTATAGGGGATATGAACTGCACACTCTTTCCAGAAGACAAAAAAGGCGGGACTACCTTTAAACTAACCAAATCTATAAGGCAATTCAGAGCGTTAATGCATGATCAGGGTTTAATAGATATACCTCTAGAGGGATCACAATATACTTGGTGCAATAATAGGAAACAGATGGCAAGAATACATTGCAGGTTAGACAGGTTATTAGTAAACCCACACTGGATTACCAAATTTCCAGATCTAACTCTATCCACTCTTACTCGTGGGGCATCAGACCACGCTTCCATTTTACTAAAGACCAATAAGAAAGAACAAAAGTCTAAATCCTTCAAATATGAACATTTCTAGTTTGAGTATGCTGAATCCAGAAACATAGTACAACAGGAGTGGGACTCAAGAACACCCAACACATCCCTCCAATATTCTCTAAGGAAAATTAAAGAAAGAACCTTAGAATGGAATAAGAAAGGATTAGGTAAATTAGAGACTAGGGCCCAAGAAACCAAACAGGAAATAAAAAATTTAGAACTAAAAGACCAACAAACAGGCCTAAATGATAATGAATATGGAAAGCCCAGAGCCCTTTACAATCAACATGCTGCATACTTAAGACAAATTAGCAACAAATGGTGGAGCAAATCTAGAGTTACTTGGCTAAGAGATGGAGATAAGAACACAAATTTTTTTCACTTAAGCACACTGATTAGACATAGAAAAAATCATATCACCAAAATTGAAGATGAAAATGGAAACATATTCATGGAGGACAGAGATATTAAACAACTATTTGTAAACCATTACAAAAAACTATGGGAACAAGATACAAATCCCTCCATACCTCTCACCTCTTGGCCTTCCTTGCCCTGCCTTAATCGAAACTGGATTAATCATCTTATCAGCCCTATCACAAATATATGTCGAATCTAGGATCCCGAGAATGTTTTGAATGATCACAAATTTGTAAGTGAACTCAGCTTGT
>LTAE01015177.1:0-11802 GCA_001647135.1 Pontederia paniculata | reverse complement strand
AATCCAGAATCTCCCATGAGTAATTAGATTGTGACATGAAATGTTAGGACTTAAAATTCAAAGAGCAATCCCGCCTAATGCTTGGAACAATGAAATCAATTACACTAAACAATCAATAATTAGATCTCATGATCATCACAGAGAAAGAACAACATTAAGGAAAACTTGCATATTCTAAAAGAAACAAATCACTAAGATTCAATTCTCAAATAGGGTTCAAAAGTTCCTAACACAAATAACTAAACAGGATAATAGTTCTTCCAAAAAGAAAATAAGAAATCAAACTATAGATCTCTGGAGAAGATCTTCAACGTCTTGCTTCTCTTCGCCTCAGAAAATCTGAATTCTGCTCAAGGCTTCGAATAGATCTCTCTGAGTTCTTCTCTTCAATTTTGTCTCTCTTCTTTGTGTATAATAATTTGAATCTGTAATCTATATTTCAGCCTCTATTTTTCTCCTTTTTATACCTCCTCTAGATTAGGGTTTCATATGAATCTACAGTAATCTCAAGACCTCGATCAATGGTTGTGACAAAATCTCATAAAATCTCTTCTAAATCCTCAGGAATGTCTCTCAATCAAGTCTCTAATAATTTGGATCAGATAGAATTCTTCTCGGTCGTCAAATCTTATCAAATCTGCAAGGATATCAACTTACGCAACTTCCGCACGACCCGTTACAAATCTTCACGGCCCATAATAACTCATTTCATATAATCTTCAGTTCTCACTGCCCGTAATGTATTATCACGGCCCGTAACTTGTGCACAAATTGGATCTCTCAAGGCGACTTCATCTACTTACGGCCCGTGATCGATCATCACAGGTTGTAACAACTTCGCTGTAGCTGGTGACCGCTTCGGCATATGTCGTGATATCTGATTATGCCTTGTAATTTATAATATAATGGCTCGTAACATAATGTAACGGCCCGTAACACATTGAATATTGGAACTGTTGCCACGACGAAGGTTGTAATATTCACGTAACGGTCATGATCTCCTTCATTACGGTCCGTAATACTTTGTCACGACCTGTGATGTATTGAATTGACTGCCCGTTACTCACGGACAAACCGTGATGTTGCAAAATGGCTCATGTCGTCTCGTTTCAGCTGCTCTTCTTCATCACGGCCCGTGATAAATCATCATGGCCCGTGATGCATGCTGAATATTATAATCTCCATAAATGTGTTATTTTGTACGTCGATCCCAACCCTTAGCCTCTTCAGTTTATTTCCTACAAAGTAGTCACCAACAAGAGTAGAATCGTGACTCGAAACAATATGTACAAATAAAGAATAAAATAGATGCATGCGATGTCAAAATGACTCAAAATTATGCCTAATGCAGGTCCAAAAATATGTTATGAAATGCATGCATCATAACTCCATTTGAGCCCAGATTTTGATGGCCTTTCTCCGCCATGTGCCAACTTCCCTGGACACAAAAATACAAGTTATGTAGACTCTGACTTTAAATATCAACATGAAATGAATTTATGATAAAATGATGCATATGACAACAAAATGCATGAAAATCCTAATGAAGATGCAATGAAAAACATGAATAATTTAGAACTCATCAAGTGCATTTACATATTACATAAATAACAATTGAATGACATATTGATGATATTATCTTAAGTTAGGTGAGCTAGCAACAATTTAAAATCTACTCTATAAAAAGTCACATAATTTTGTGCTTGCTATGATATGAATTTTCAACCCCCATCCTATAATTGAATTAACTAAACTCTATTTAAAACATATTGAACATACAAATGAACCAAACATTGATGCCATAAATGAGTGGATTCTTCAACAATTGAATTATTTGTTAGGATATTTGGTTTCACCTTTCTCAAGTAGTAATTATCTCCTTGTTGTTAACCTAACCCAAGCAATGTCTCCATGGCAATATCACATATAATGCACAAATCACCTTTCTTGATTAATTAATACCTTCTTAATATTAACCTAATCTAACTTGTGTCTTTTTGACACAATCACACATTATGCACATGTTGGCATCAAAGGTAATATATCAATTTAGATTTTAAAACAGTTGATGTTGTTGATAATAGATTCAATTGAAGGCAGGGAAAAGGAAGAATATTGCAAAGTCTAACTTGACCATCCAAATCTCTTCATACTTTGGATGAACAAAAGGAGCTACTATTTGGAATGGTAACTGGTTTTGAATCAATTGATGCCACAAAGTTTGTTATCAAATTTACCAAGGTATTTGAAGAAACAAGAGAAATATCAGAGATAATGTATGCCTTCTTATTTTAAGGTCCCAGTAGGTGAAGTAGTCATTGCATCTACGATTTAAATAGATTGTCCAAAAAAGTTGTAGGCTATATGCAATGCCACTATGAGTAGCATTAGAAAATTATCCCATAATTTTATTACGTTTACATAGATGAGTGTGATATGTTGTGTTGCAAGGTGTGAAAATAGATCCAGTTCCAGTGTCACAGGGAATGAANCCATCCTGCTTAATACACCCGCCAACGACCTATCAGCCACTCACGGATTCTTCTCGGTGGAAGCTTCTTGCCTCTCAGCCAGTGCCAACACAAAGATGAGAAATAATCACACCTACTTAAATTTCTACTCCCCATCCCAATCGCAGTAATGCTCTAACAACAATTTCTACACTCTCGGGAAAGGATTGAATAAGGTCACACCTAAATCTCAGTTAAAAATCAGCCGATAAATCATAACAACACAAAAACTAAGACATGACACAAGAGATGATTGTAAGGTTATATAGAAATGCATCAAATCATAAACAAGTTCAATACAACAAATAGGAGCTCTCAAACACTCCCATGTCAATCTAGCCGATTAAAGCCATTACAAACATCACACGACTATCAAAATGGAAATCCATATAAAGAAACTACAAAAGCTGCAAACACAAAAGGTTCAATGATGCTTCCTCTCAATCTCCCCTTCATCTTCACTAAAATTCGAAATCAACCACACTAAAACTTCGCCTAAGATCTCTCTTCAGTTAGTTCTCTTATTCTCCAAGATCCAACAATGGCCGCCAATCCCTCTCTATTTGTGCAAACCCCTTCAATGGTTGTCTTCATATGCCTATTATACTTTAGTGGACCTCCCCTACACTCTTGACACTTGTCCCTTGCCATTTCCTGCAAGAAATTCCTAGGAATATGGCAAGGGAATCTTCTGACAGGGATAGTTGGAGCTTTATCGCTTTATGCATTGTCTGGTAGCACCCAAGTTGTGAAATCATCTCTATAGGAGAGCTCCAGGTGTGAAAGTATCTCTACAGGATGCCATCAACTCCAGAAGACACCAAGGTGAACTATTCCTCCCTAGGTCCCTACAACCAAACAAGTATAATACCACAAGAATTATCCCGAAAAGTGTTCAGGGTGTGAAAATGATGTATACGAGACAAGAAATTCTAAAAAGTGTAGAAGTCGTATAAAGATATTATAATATACTAAATAAAGACACTGAATCCATGATAAAAGTATCACTATACACAGGAAATTTAGTGTCAAATCCTATGTCATCAGAAATCATAGGACATGAACTAAGGGAGTTCACTAGGTCATCCGATGAACTAACAAATTGTTATAAGGGATTCTTAATGATCGATCATTCTTAAAGAAGAAAAGCACAAGGCTTCAACTAAAGAAAAAAAGCACAAGTTTTCTATGCACCTTAAGTTTTGATACAAATAATATCATTACACAATATACAAAGTATTTTCATAATAACTGAATGACAAATTGATAAGAGATCATCAATAAGTTGAGATAATCATTACCATTTAGAGTATCAGCTCCATAGGAAATACACTCAACTTGCTTTATATTGTGTAATTTGTATAATTGTGTATCAAATTCGACTTATTCATATGAAATATGAAGCAAGATTGTGATGCAAAATATGTAGGTCTGTGAACTAGATAGTGTTGAGGTGTGAAAATGATAATAACAACAATAAACAAATTAGTTTTAAAACCTAAGGAACAATGTTAGCTGCAAACACATGACTCCTACTGTAGCATTAGGGTATCAAATATACAAAGTAATTAAAATTACTAAGTCACAAAGAACTAATCTAAATAATTTAACTAAGACAAATTATTTATCGAAGCTACAAAATATATAATCAAGAATTAACACTTGTAGAAGTGATCAAAGTGATTAAAGGATTAATGTGACAATAGAAAGTTTTCCGGAGTTAGTCTCGCTATAAGATTACCGAAGTATCAAGTTCATTACCTTAATGTGCAAGGTATTATGATGCAGTGATTTCCTAATGGAAAAATATGAATCACAAAAATCCATTTACTATACAACAAAATCTACATAAAAATCTCTCATATCTTTTGACACCAAAGGATAATAATCCAAATTTAGAACCTTACTTCTATTGGCTGATTGAAATACCCTAAATAGTAAGTTTTCAGCTCATCATCCATCCACTCACATGTTATTAGAATCCGATTGGTTGGGGTATTGTTACTAGATCGCATAATTTCCAAAATTATGTTTCTAGGCCTACCGTAACGGTCGATTACAACATCTCACGACCCGTTGATAATAAACTTTCCATAAAAACTTATAACGTCAAGGCTTGTGATTGAATATCACGACCCGTTATGCGTAAAATCTTCAACTTTAACAAATTAAACATATGGCATGTTATGACACTAATGACTCATTACGGGTCATTTCTTTAAAATCATTCCGCGTTGCCCACGTCATGAACTCCAATATGCCTCATTATAGTGGAAGATAATGACCTGTGATAACCTATATGACCAATGAAATACGTATGTTGAAAATTGTGTGGTTGGCGTGGTCATTACTTCGATTGTTACGCTCGTGACCCTGATTGTCACAACCTGTTACTCTCATCACAACCTATTATAAGATGATATGCTGGATTTGTGCTTGTAGTTGAAGTTGTGAGACTTCATGACAGCCTGTGATGTTGCCGTGATATCTTCATCACGGTAGTGATGTCAAATAACGGCCCGTGAAATTATAAAGTTGTGAACTTTTTTGTTGTGAATGGACTCCTTGTTGGTGTTTAGTCTTTACAAGCCTTTCCTAAGCCTCCTCATATGGTTTTCCACAAAAAAATTGATGAAACAGACGTAGGTTACATACTTGAAAATATATATAAAAGATACTAAAATAGATGCATGTTATGCCAAAATAATTTGAAATCATACCTAATGCAACCCTAAAAACATGATGTATCATGCATGCATCAAATTTCTTGAAGATTGGATATTTTCTTGTCCTCAAGCAAATATCAAGGCAAAACTCAAAATATAAAGATTCAATCATTGTTTCCACCCCGTAGGACATCTACTTTTATAGTGCCATCAATTTTATACATTCATCGCCAAAGCACAAGTTTATATTGAGTCAATGTTGAAAACACAAGTGTATATTGAGCTTATTGTAAAAGTTAAGTTTCACAAATTTTATTTTTCCTCTCTTTTTTTTTACTTCTAACCTTTAAACATGGTTGAACAATGAAGTCCATGTAGTAGGCTTTCAATTAATGACTTCTAGAACATATGGCCTTAGGGCAACAGGTGTTGAAGCACCCCTCAAGCTTATTTGCCCGAACATTCCCAGGTTTTGAGTGAGGGTTTCAAATCTCAGCAGTGGTGTGGCCATTATTGTGCTTCTCCATATTGCAAATGGAGGTCTATGTAGCAATCTTTTGATTGGTGGATCCCAAACCCGATGAACTTAGGTCACCGAGCATGAATCCCAATAGATCTAATTTCCTTAAGACTCCAAAGTTTCGGATAACACATGTCATAGCCTCGTCAGCTACTTTATGACATACATGTTAATTTGTTTCTCATATCTTTTTGTAGATATTTATTCTATTGCAATTCTAAGCTCAACAAACACTTATGTGTTCAATAAAGATGACATGAGTAGGATCACACTGAACTCAGATAAAGAGAGAGAGAGAGAGAACTAAGTGTTCAATAGCTGAAAGGAGTAGGATGGCCTTTTGTTGTTGGTGGCGTTCTTGATCTTAAACGAGCTCAGGAACTCGAATGCAATATCTTCATAGGTTGGCCACCACTGTCGAATGAAGAAGTCAAGGGTAATGTTGCCAAACAACAAAAACATGAAGTCACGCAAATTATAGTCATCATTGTGGGATCGTGCGTGAACCTAGTGTGGCCGCTAAAAAGGAGAGCTAATATATCAGCTCTCGCCCTATGCTCTGTTTTCCTGTTACCTTCTTCAATGAACGTTGGACGAGTCTGGATGTCTCCTCCTCAATTTTTGGATTTGGTTGGGCATGTCATGTCGGAAATTTTTATGCGCTTTGGACAGTTGGAACTCGCTATGTTGTGTCTCACGGCTCATTACTAGTGTTACGGGTTGGGGGGTGTTGCGGCTCGTGAGGTAGTGTAATAACATCTGCAAAAGCCTCAAAATTTTCATGTTAGAAGTTCACGAGTTGTGACCTGTGTTACGGCCCGTGATGGTAGATGTTGTGGCTCGTGGGACAATGTGACGGTTGCGACTGAGTAGGTTCGCCTCTGTTATCACAGCCCATTACCAGATGTAATGGGTCGTGAGATGGTAATGTTGCATGCAAGTCACATGTGCGGGAGAGGGATCTCAGTTGTCGTAGTTTCAAAGTCCACCGAGGCTGGAGGGGACGAAGGTGCGTGCGATGGGGGAGTCTGTACAAGCACTCGCTCGTCGAAGACTGTGTTGAAGAAGAAGGCTAACACTAATCGTCTAATTGCAGAATGTCGATAGTGTTGGAGAGAACGATTGTTGTTGTAACATTTGCCAAAGATGACTTTACGTCTGCCGCAGATGGAAATATCGATCATTGAAGATGAAGAAGAGGACGAGAAAGCCTAAAGAATGAGTGGGGTGAGTTTAGATAGATGAGATAAGTGCACAAATATGCGCGTGATGTGGTGGTGGACGTTAAATCCAGCGTTGTAGGTCGTAAATCGTGCATAGTTTAAATGACTATCAAAACTTGAGTTACTATGTCAAGTCGTGGGGCGTGACAGTCATGGGTCGTAACTCGTACAGAGGAGTAATGTGTGTTTGATTGTTCGCATCGTGGTCCATGAGGTCATAAATGTCGAGTTGTCGATGGTTGCGCACAACAGATAAGGCATCAACAAGATGAATTCAGCTCCACCATGACCCATGAAGTCGGGTGTAGCGAGTTGTGTGAATGATCGTGATAGAGGTTGCGATATATGGGCATGGGTCATGAGTAGGATGCAATTTGGTTCTATCAGGGTAAAATAGGAAACTTACTGGTCGTCATACGGTGTTACGACACGTGAAAAAGCATGGTATAGTGTTGTCATCACTGCCTTGATCGTTTCCTCTCATATTACGGGCGGTCGTGATATGATTTGAATCAAGCCAGGTCGACATAAAAGGTCTTTCACGGACTGTTATGAGGTTGTAACGAGTCGTGATGCATTTCTATCTAAAGTTTGCCTCCCTGGCGAGGTCGTGATGAGGTGTCACACCTTGTTATATTGAAACTTATTGACTCAGTAATCATGTTGTTCTCACGAACCGTGATTCAATGTCACGACCCTGATGCGGTCTAGTCACATTTTGATGTCTCTGTTGAGCTCGTGAAAGAGTGTCATGGCTCGTGATATTTGAATGCACTCGATCGGCAAATAAATTCTCTCTTTGAAGGAGCCTAAGTCTATTGTTGAAGACGAGAACCTATTGCCTTGGAAGGAATTCAGTTTGTTTGAAGTACATATCATGAAGTTTCTTTGTCATCTCTTTATAGAGTTTGCTATTTTCGTGTGCGTTATGGAGAATTTCTCGCAAATCATTAAGTTTTAATGGTCTCTCCTTCCTAGATGTCTAAGTCAAAGTTAAAAAATTTAGTTGCCTAGTAAGCCTTATGCTTTAATTCAACAGACAGATGGTAGGATTTTCCAGAGATTAGATTGTATAGGGACATGCCAATTGGTGTTTTGTATACAATTTTATAAGCCCACAATGCCTCATCTAACCTCAAAGCCCAATCCTCTCTTGAACTATTGATGGTCTTTTTTAGGATTCTGTTAGACACCTCTACTTGGCCACACGTTTGAGCATGATATGGTGTGCTAAGTTTGTGATTGATGTGAAATTTTGTTAATAGGTTTTCTGTTGTTCGATTACAAAAGTGTGTGTCATTGGCACTAATGATGGACTTCAGTGTACCGAATCTTGTGACATATTCTTTCTCGGACATCATTTGTGGGTGAAGCAATAACTTCCACACTTTTGTAAACATAGTTTAATGCTACCAAAATGTACTCATTATTGAATGATTTTGGAAAATGTTCCATGAAATCTATACCCCACACATCAAATATATCACAATGTAAAATATTGTTGAGCGGAATTTCATTCAATTTTGAGATGTTACCTTTCCGCTAGCAGTGGTCGCATGACTTACAGTATGCTCGACCATCCTTGAAGATTGATGGCAAGTAGAATCCACACTCGAACACCTTTGCTATTGTGCAATTTGGCCTGAAGTGTCCACCCGCAATCCCGTCATGGCAGTTCTTCATGATGTTGTTGATCTCCTCATCTCGCACGCATCTTCTGATGATCTGATACAACTTGAGGAGATACAGGTCTTCCCACTAGTAGTGCTTGACGTTTGAAAATAACTTCCTCTTTTGGTGATGTGTTATTTCTTTCTGGATTTAGTTCCCTAAAAGATAATTAGCGGAATCTGCATACCAAAGGATTGATTCAGAGATTTGTTTTATCGTACAAACTGTGAAGATCTTCTCGTCTAGTAACTCTTCATGAATGTCACTATCCTCGAGGGGTGCTGACTCAAGACGAGATAAGTGATCAGCTACAAATTTTTTTGTCTTTGTCTCTCACTTCGACATTGAATTCTTGGACTAATAGGATCCATCGGATTAGTCGAGGCTTCGTATCCTTCTTGGTCATAAGGTGTTTGATCACTTCATGATTTGTGTACAGAATGCATTTTGAACATACAAGGTAAGCACAAAATTTGTCAAAAGCATAAATTACAACGACGAATTCTTTCTCTGTTGTTGGATAATTTAACTGTGCAGGAGTCATAGTGCAACTATCATACAGATTGCTCGAAATGTCTTGTGTCATCACTACCCCAAAATTGGACCTATGACCACATTACTTACATCGTAAATTATCTCAAATATTGCATTCCAATCAGTGCGACTGCAACAAGGGCTAAGACCAGGCTCTCCTTCAAAGTTGTAAAAGACATCATGCATTCGACATCGAAATCAAAATTTGTATCTTTAGCCAATAAATTAGTCAATGGCTTTGAAATCTTCGAAAAGTCTTTAATAAAATGATGGTAGAATCCTACATGTTCCAGGAAACTTCTAATGGACTTCACGTTCATTGGTGAAGGAGGTTTGCTATAACATTGATCTTGGCCTTATCCACTTTTATACCTTTACTTGTGTTCTTGTGGCCCAAAACTATTCCTTTACACACCATGAAGTGACACTTCTCCGAGTTAAGGACCAAGTTGGTCACTTCACATCTCTGCAAAACTAGGGACAAGTTCTACAAAAAAATTGAAAAGGAATTTCCAAGCAACGTAAAGTCATCCATAAACACTTCTAAGATGTGCTCATTCATGTTCGAGAAAATAGACATCATGCAACACTCGAATAATACAGACACATTGAAAAATCTGAATGGCATCCTCCTATATGCAAATGTTCCATACGGGCACATAAAGGATGTCTTGACCTGATCCTCTAGTGCAAATGCAATTTGGTTGTATTTGCAGTAGCCATCCAAGAAGCAATAGTATTGGTGACCTGAAACATGCTCAAGCATTTGATCAATAAAGGGTAATGAAAAATGGTTTTTGCGTGTTGCTTCCTTTAGCCTATGGTAATCAATGCATACACACCATCTGATCACAGTGCAGTGAGGTACCAATTTATTATTCTTGTTACTCACCACAACCATACCTCCTTTCTTTGATACTACCTAAACACCATCAACGTCAATGCAATGGAGTCATAATAGCCCACCTACAAGCAAAGAACTTCAATAATCTATTGATCCACAATGTCAAAGCATAATTAAAGAAAGATTAGTTGAGCAGACCATGATCATCGATTGAAAAGGTGGGAGACAGAAGGATGTATATTTCTACATAACTATTGATACTCACACGACGAGCATCCAAAATCACGTCACTACTCTAGGTGAGATTGTTTCTTATATCACATTGTTTTTGGTCTTATCATGATATCATTCTTTTTTGTGTGTGAAATATCTCCTCCTTTAAGCCCTTTCCTTCGGTCGTCCTTTCTTCAACTCTGATCGACCGATCATCTTCTAGACTGCCCCCACAGTCCAATACTGGTCGCCCTCTTTATATCTTGGGTCGACCGTATATGCCTCCTCCTCCATATACTTTGTTGTTTATATGACCTCTTCCTCCTTACACTGGTCGACCGCTTATATCCTTAGGATGTCCACTGCACAAATATGGTTTTTTATGATATGTATTACGTGTGCAGTGGTCGTCCATTCCTTTAGCTCAGGTCGACCGCTGTACTGAACTTGTCTATGTCCTGTTACAGAAATCAGCTCAAACAAGTTCATTAGTACAGACTGAGTTCACTTACAAATTTGTGATCATTCAAAACAATCTCGGGATCCTAGATTCAACAAGGAGTCATTGAAATGATTTTCCAAACCATTTAAAAGAATTTATCTTAATGGGCCATGAGAACATGTCACGATCGTGATATTCTTCGTCATGATCGTAAAACTTTGGTCATGACAATGAGAGAAGAGTTTCGGTACAAGTTTATCATGGGTCGTGCTCACCTAATCACGAATGTGAACCTATTCCTCACAGTCAACATTCATCCATGACCATGAGTGAATCGATGCTCCAATTAATAAATCCGCCAGATATTATGAATCCATTTTCATGATCTGACTGACCCATGAGCAAACCTTTGAGTCTGCTTGGATTTTTCAAGGCTTGTGATTCATTGTTCATGGACATGAGCGAGTCCAGTATGTGGGTTATAATGTTCATCATGGCTCGTGACATGCTCATTCACGGTCGTGATTCTCAGCATCATGGCTCGTGACATACAAGGGAAAGTTCAACATTCATTGGTCGTGACGAACACATCACGAGCCATGAAATAATGAAATATGTTAATTTCCATCATTCACGAGTCGTGTTGGACATTCCATGGCTTCAAAATCAGTTATGGGAAGCCAACTTCATCAACATCACAAGTTGTAATTCCTCAATCACGAGCATTGAAATCAAGTATCACATGCCATGGCATCTCTTTCATGGTTTTGACTGATGCTGCTAGCCCATTTCTACAATAAAAAATTTAAAAAAGAAAATTATATTATGAATAAAGTGGTTGATGTAATACTTATGCATTATTTAGAATATGGGCCTGTCCAAACAAGTAAACTCAATGGGTGCCTTAACATTTATTGTCCTAAGAACGTCTGGTTTGAGAGTCATTAATCGAAATCCTTCTACATGGGTTGTCTTGTGCAAATTGGAAAAGTATCTAAGTGCTAACTCAATTGCCTAAGTTTGAACTCTTCATTCTAAATTGAGGAATGTTTGGACAAGAACAACCATAGGAAAATCTTAAATCCTAATGACCTAACGCGAACTAGTTTGGGATTCATTGGACAAAAACCCGCTATATGGAATTGCTTATGCAATTCTATTTGAAGATTAGGACTTCCA
>LTAE01015176.1:0-10653 GCA_001647135.1 Pontederia paniculata | reverse complement strand
TGTACCTTCTCTTTGGTTTTGATTAGCTGATACATGAGAAGGTTTCCTAGAGAAATTCTAGGAGCTGCATGATCGGCAAGATTTGCAGGAATGACTAAGTCAAGGAGATTTACTCCTGTGTAGTGACCAGCTCTAGGAAGAACTATATGAGGGATAATGTGATGAACAACTTTCATGACATAAGAGAGATACTTATGGAAAGACCCTTGAACAAATGTATCTACTTGTCCTCCACTCACAGCTAGTGCAGCTTGATTTTGAGTGAATGTGGTGTGAGGCCAATGCATGGGAGCTAGTTTGATATGGGGGAACCCCAGAGTGTCAAGAATTGCATTCAATTTAGACTTTATCATGGAAAAATGTTTCCTATGTAGGTAAGATTTGATTTCTTCATATGTCTCATCATAGGTGAGATTCACATAAAAGTATTTTACGACATTGGGATGGACTGGCTGATCGAGACCAAGAAATTTAATTCAGTCACATTGCTCAAAAGTCTCTTTTAAATCAGGAAGCTGAAGGCTTTCCCAGTCAACGGAGTGGTATGGTTCGACTAGACGTAGTTCATTATAGATTGAGAATTAATTTTGAGCCTTCTCACTAATGTACCACCGAAAACTAAACTCAGGGTCAGTTGAAGTGGGGTTGCCTATAGTTCGAGTCTCATTGAGGAGAGTTTTGATTGTGTCAACTGGTTCTTGTGGTATGGAGGAGGACGGTTCATCACTTGGTTGGCTGTCTGGGATCCTTTTACAAGTCTACGTCTCTTAGCGGTTTTCTTAATAGGTGATATGACTCTAATGGATATGAAAGAATATGTGGGTTTAAGATGACAGAAAGAATTAGTAAAGGAGGAACTAGATGATTTGATTCTGAAAGAGAAGAACTATATTCACAACACGATTAGACCTAGTAAAAAAAAACTTTGATAAACCCTAGTAAACCTAGAAACTAAGTTTTCGCGAGACAAGAATGGAGTTTTTGAGTTTACCAAGATGTTTGAACTCGTGTTTGAGGATGCTTTGATCGCCTTGAATCCCTAGGAGCTTCAAGAGATTTGAATAAGAACTCGGAGGGACGATGGAGGAAAAGCGAAGAATATGAACGATCGTCCTTTTCAGTATTTTCCAAATATAATGACGGCTAGCGATGACCCACTATATATATAGTGTTCGCGACGTCGGTCGCCCGAGGTAGATGATGGGCCGACTGAAGTAGAGAGGTCTGTTGAGTTATGATGACAATGGTCGTCTTATTGACTTCAGTGGACGATCTTTGATTGCACTGGTCTTGGGTCATGAACCATTTTCGGTCGTCCGAGTAAAAACAACGAATGTTCGAAGTCCTAAGTGTTATGAGCCATTCACAACATAGGACGCTCTTGGTTTGTACGTTGGTCGACCGAACTTTGGTAGGAATTTGGATTGGTCGCTCGAAGTTATCAATGGGCGTCTGATACTCGAGAGATTGTAGTTGATGATTGATTATGGACGCCCGGAGAATTTTAGTGGGCGCCCGCTGATTGGGATAACTAGATATCAACAATGTATTTCGGACATCCGAAGTATGGAGAGTGGAAGGCCGAAGTTATCCTGAACCTTAAACACCTTAATCACACCTTATCATTTGCTATTCAAGGTCCTTTATGTTTTGACTTAGGGTAGATATCTAGAGAAAAATAAAGATTTGTCAAGTATGTGTTGTTCAACACAGTCGATTTACAACTTTATTAATCAGTGATACTCACATAAGTAAGTCACCAATAAGTTAAGTTATTTGTTAAAATCCTAAGTACATTCCAATTTCTCTTTTTAACATATTAAACCTCTCTCCTCCCAAAGGCTTTGTGAAAATGTTAGCTAATTGTCTCTCAGTTGGAACATGTTCTATAGAAATAGTTTTGAGTGAGACATGTTCTCTAATGAAATGATACCTTAAGTCAATGTATTTTATTCTTGAGTGCTGCACATGATTCTTGGCCATTTCTATGCACTGGTATTATTACACTTTAATTGCATAGTTTCAACTGTTTATGCCATGATCTAAGAGTTGTTGTTTCATCCACAGTAGTTGAGCACAACTTCCAGCAGCTATATATTCAGCTTCTGCTGTGGACAGTGCAATTGAGTTTTGTTTCTTACTGGCCCAAGATATTAGTGAGCTTCCAAGAAAACAACACATACCACTAGTACTCTTTCTATCTATTATACATCCAGCAAAGTCAGAATCAGTGTAGGCATGAAGATCAAATAGGGAGTTCCTATCATACCATAAACCTAAATTTGGAGTATTTTTCAGATACCTCAAAATTCTTTTAGTGACAATTAGGTGAGAATCCTTGGGTTAGCCTGAAATCTGCCACAAAGACATACACTAAACATAATGTCTGGTCTAGAGGCAGTCAAGTATAGAAGACTTTCAATCATGCCTCTGTATAATTTCTGATCTACACTCTTCCCTTTCTCATCATTATCGAGTTTAGTGAGAGTAGTCATGGGAGTAGAGCTAGGCTTACAATCTTTCATTCCAAATCTCTCTAGCAGCTCTTTTGTGTATTTTCCTTGGTTTAGAAAAATTTCATCCTTAGATTGTTTAACTTGAAAGCAAAGGAAATAAGTTCTCTCCTACTAGACTCATCTCAAACATTTTTTCTGCATCAGAGTTTCAAAATCTTTACATATTTGGGAATTTGTGGATCCATAGATAATGTCATCCACATAAATATGCACAACTAAGATATCATTCCCAAAATATTTTAAGAATAGAGTTGTATCCACTTTTCCCTTTAAGAACTCATTTTCAAGAAGAAATGAGCTTAATCTCTCATACCAAGCTCTAGGAGCTTGCTTTAACCCATATAGTGTCTTATAAAACTTAAGCACATGATTTGGGGGTTTTGAAAACTCAAAATCTGTATATTATTCTACATAACCTTCCTTATTTATGTCTCCATTTAAAATTACCGGTTTCACACCCATTTGAAACAACTTAAACTTCATGAGAGTTTCAAAATCTTTACACAATCGGGAATTTGTGGATCCATAGGTAATGTCATCCACATAAATATGCACAACTAAGATATCATTTCCGAAATATTTTAAGAATAGAATTGTATCCACTTTTCCCTTTAAGAACTCATTTTCAAGAAGAAATGAGCTTAATCTCTCATACCAAGCTCTAGGAGCTTGTTTTAACCCATATAGTGCCTTAGAAAACTTAAGCACATGATTCGGGTGTTTTGAAACCTCAAAATCTGTATATTATTCTACATAACCTTCCTTATTTATGTCTCCATTTAAAATTACCGGTTTCACACCCATTTGAAACAACTTAAAATTCTTAAAACAAGCAAATGCTAAACGAATTCTTATTCCTTTTAACCGAGCAACTGGTGCAAATATCTCATTAAAGTCAATTCCTTCAACTTGAGAGTATCCTTTTACAACTAGTCTAGTTTTGTTTCTAACTACAAACCCGATTTCATCTAGTTTGTTTTTGAATACTCACTTTGTTCCAACTATGATATGATCCTTATTGTCTTCTTCTATGAGCTTAATCTTCTCAATTTGATCAATGGCATTGTCAACTTTATTGAAAGTGACATATACTGATCCCTTAGCTATTAGTGTTCTTTTTGTTGTACACTCTATAGGCTTTACTGAGGTTTGAGTGTCCCAAAAAAATGTATCATCACTCTTTACATCAATATTTTCCTAGTTTGTTCAAAGTTCTCAAGACAAGACATTTGCACCCAAGTACTCTGAAAATTAAAATGTTTGGTCTCTTACCATACATCATAAAAGTTCCTTCTACAAAGAACTAATCAACACTTTGTTCTGAATATATCAAGGAGTGTTAACAGCTTCTGCCCAAAAATATTTGGACAACTTGCTTTAACTAAGCAAGGTCCTAGCTATTTCAATTAAGATTCTATTCTTTCTTTCAACTACTCCGTTTTGCTGTGGAGTTCTTGGTGTTGAGGATTAATGACGAATTCCATTGTTCTCACAGAATTCCTCAAACCCCAAGTTTTCAAATTCACCTCCATGATCACTTCAAATCTTGGAGATTCTTCGATTCAGTTTATTCTAACTTCTATTCACAAGAATAATAAATATATCAAAGGTTTCACTAGTTTGTGCTTGGCTTTATAGTTTAAGTATTCTAGTCTCCTATGCCATGGTTCAATTTCATCATGCATAATATTTAGGCATTTGTGATTAGGCAAATCATAAAATCAGACACATACGCATTTCAATGTCTTAATCCCATATGCAAAATCTTCTCAGTGTCATCACATATTAAGCATTTGGTTTTTTCAGATCTAACATTGTAGTTTATATCACATAGTTGGCTGATACTTAACCATTTATGTTTAAAGTTTTCTACTAGTCATACATCAACTATAACTTCATTACGAGTTTTTCAATGTTATCTTTACCAAGAATTTTTCCTTGGTTATTATCCCCAAAGGCTACTCTACCACTTGATGTCCTTGTTATGCTCAAGAAGTTTTCTTCATTTTCAGTCGTATGTCTTGAGCATTTACTGTCAAAGTATCATCTTGTTGGTTTCCTTTGACACCCTGCAAGAGCAGCACAAAATTTTATCTTCGGTACCCAAAGTGCTTTGGGTCTAGAGGTGTCAGTGCTAAGAATTCCTTTAGGAACCAAGATTTGTCTAACTTGGGAAGGTAAACTTCTCTTAGCTTTACAACCAAAGCTATAGTGTCCTAATTTATTACAACAGAAGCATGTAACATTCCTTGAATACATCTTTCTATAGTTATGATGAGCATAAGTTTTTCTGTTTTGCATTTTCGTAACCTGTGCATTTCTGTGAGTGTGCAGAATTTTTGGTTTAACAGAAATGTTATTTATATTAACAGGAGTAATATAGCAGTAAGAATGTACATAACCATTTTTAATAGTATGCATGTGAATAGTGGTTTAGTGTTTCTATGATACATGAAAGCATAATTCTTTTGCTTTGGCTTAATTTCAGAATTTCTATATCTAACATTTATATTTTATTTTGATGACAAGTCGGTATTCTTATCAACAATAACATGTTTAGAATTTATAGCATTTTTAGCTTCAATCAAACATGTAGAAGTGCTAGGCGAGTTTGGATCAAAATAGTATGAGGCTTTTATGAAAGTGATTGTTTGGGATACATTATCACTAAAAGAGTCAAAACCTAACCCTTTCTTATTTAAAGGACTTTTATGCTGGGACAACATCACATCTAGCATCTTTCCACCATAAGAAAATGTTTCAAAACTATTTTTTACTTATAGTAATTCTACTTTTAGGGAACTAATAGCATTGACATATTTTTCTAGTTCATCATTGGATGTCAAAACTTTGGCATTCAGTTAAGAAAATTATTTTTCAAAGTTACCCATTGTTTTCTTTCAACTTATTGTTTTCTAGAGCAAGGCTATCATTTTTCCTTTTCAGAATAAAGTATTTTCTGATCATAATATTAAATTCTTTATGCATGTCAAAAGCAATATCTTCTTCACATTCATCACTATCACTCTTACTATCATTTGTATGAGAAGATGATACCTCATCGTTTGCCATGAGACAGAGCAACGCTTCATCTTCCTTCTCTGAAGATGCTCCTTCAACTTCACTGTCTTCATCACTTGAATCATCCCAAGTGACTTTAAGTGCTTCTTCTTCTTGTAATCTGAGGAGCTCTTCCCTTTGTTCTTTCTATTTAGTGTAGGACACTCGCTCTTATAGTGTCCCAGCTTGTTACATTTATAACACTTTATCCTCGACTTATCAGCTGGTCCCCTGTTCTGTAATTCTCTTTTCTTCTGAGAGATTTTCATGAATTTTTTTGAACCTCTTTGCATATAGGGCCAGTTTTTCCTCATTGAAATCTGTATCACTCTCCTCAGATTCTTCATCTTCATCATCACTTATAACACTTTATCCTCGACTTATCAGCTGGTCCCCTGTTCTGTAATTCTCTTTTCTTCTGAGAGATTTTCATGAATTTTTTTGAACCTCTTTGCATATAGGGCCAGTTTTTCCTCATTGAAATCTGTATCACTCTCCTCAGATTCTTCATCTTCATCATCACTCTCAATTTTCTTTGCTTTCAAGGCTAAGTCCTTCTTCCTTGAACTAGCTTCCTCTCTTTCTTATTCAAGGGTCATCTCATAGGTCAGGAGGGATCCTATGAGATCGTCAAAGTCCAACTTGTTTAAGTCTTATTGTCCCTCAACCACAGTTCTATTCATATGTCATTTTGGCGTTAATGACCTGAGGAATTTTTTTACTCTTTGAGCATTAGTCTTTGGATCGCGCAAAGTGGCTAGCCCATGTACAATATCATTGAAGCGAACTAACATAATATTTACAGACTCATCATGCTTCATTATAAAGAAAACATATTGGTGATTTAAGATATTTAGTTCCGATTCTTTTACTTTTTCAGTTCCTTCATGTGTGACTACAATTTTTTTCTAGATTTCATTTGCACTAGTACACGAGGATATTCTATTGAATTCTGTTTGATCTAATGCACAATAGAAAATATTTTTAGCTTTCCAATCTAACTTAATCAAGTTCTTTGTGGTAGAATCTGATTCATTACCAGAGATGGGAACATGTGCACCATTTACTAGTCTAGTAGGCATATCAAAATCATTTTCAATGACATCCATTTTATCACTGTCCATGGAACATACATAGGCTTGCAATCTAATCTTCCAATAAGAGAAGTTAGATGCATTGAAAAGAGATGATCTAGAGGTAGACTGTCCCTCACCTAGGGTAAAGCTATTTGATGCCATTTCGGCTCTAGATTGTTAAATCTATACGAGATTTGTATATAGTTACAAATTTGTGAGCAATCTATGCTCTGATACCAATTGTAGGATCTAGATGGCACCAAGAGGGGGGTTTGAATTGGTGTATTAAAATTTTTGACAATTCTAAAGTGGTTATCTTAGCGGATGCATATAAATGCAAGTGTAAAGAAGAAGAAAAGAACAATCAAACAAACAAAAGTTTGTTGATGAGGTTCAACCGAACTCTTGGCCTACGTCCCCGGCTCCGATCTTCTTGAACTCGAGACCTCCAGAGATCACTAAACTCCTTCAAAGGGCGAAGGCTCCCTTACAACTTCTTCTTCTCCTTTCTTTCTCTCGAGGGCAAGGAGACAACCTCTTACAAGTTCACTCTTGAACGCACACTTCCTTTTATTCTGGATTTGTCACTCGAATGCTCAGAAGAAGGAACTAAGGCTTTTCACTCAAGCTCTCTAGTTTGCAAATTTTCCAAAGTTAGCTACCGAAGACTCTTGGGATTACAATATATACTCTGCACTTAACGACCTAATTTCTCGCTCAGAAAACTAGCCTTTAATGCAAGTACAGTACCCTTCACCTACCCCTCGGTCGTCCGCTTCTTCTGCTTCGATCGATCGCTGCTCTGGTGAAGTCTTCATTTGAACTGCAGTCTGGTGCTCTAGTCGTCCACCATTCACCGTCGGACGTCCGCAGTTCTGAGCCTCAAGCCTTTGTTCCTTAGTCAAGCTCCTTCGGTCGTCCGCCAAACCTTCGATCGCCCGATCTTTATAATGACCTGAACACTCGATAGAGTGGAAGCTATTTATAACATATTTCCAGAGTCCGGACCATCACAGTTGACACAAAGTACTAAACAAATGCCACACACAAAATATCTCTTAGTAGTTATAAAACAAAACTTCACATGTATCATAAGGATAAAATAAACACAAACCAAAATATATCATAGTCGCATCTTATAATTTTTTTACATATGATACAATAACCATAACATAAACATATAAATACATGGTGTACATGTCCAAAAGCAACATATCCAAAAATACTATAAACCACAAAAAAAATTCTATTTATTGAGGACCCGGTCCATGTGCAAAATAGCGTCATGAGCATCAACCACCATCCGTCATCTCTGTACATGCAACATCCAAGTACAGGGGAAAAATAGAGTATTTCTCTCATGAGCAAAGGCTCGTATGTAGGGCCAATAAATACAAATTAAATTCATATAATGGAATTTGAAATTTTCAAATGTCAATTGCACGTAACATATTATCTGTAAAAGCACATAAAGCAAAGTCTTAAACATGATCAATCCATACACATAAAGGTTCATAATTCACAATTTTAAATTAGGCCTACCTGTTTATCCCGGCTAGAAGACCCATGCTCACTAATTAATTCATAATTCTCTAAATACATTTCATTTTTAGAAAATTATTTCTCATATACAAACTAGACTTCTAGGGTATCATTTCAGATAAGTTTCATAATTTTTTAACCATTGTAAAACATATTATTGATGAGGTGAACATTCAGCTCCTAAATCACACTAAAAGAAATGAGTTCTTCAATTTAATTTCACACCATGAACTATTTAATTTAATTCTCTACAAGTCCAAATAACTTAATTACTCATCTTTAAAATTCATAATCAGAAGTTTAAATAATCACAATTACAAAAGGAAAACAAATGGATCCACCCATACATACCTTTAATTTAGTCTTAGTAAATCCTATTTTTTCTTTCACCTTTGCTCTAAGCTTAGCAACTCCTCCTTTCTTCTATGGTGTGCTCCCGGTTGGTTCAAAGCAACCAGGTCCATATCTATTTTTTTATGGCCATTGTCATATATATATAAGGACATGCATAAGTCGGTTAAGTTGTGGATAAGAAAGGAGGTGAAAAAAATAAATTGATTGGTTAACATTTTGACTTAGAAAATTACAACATTAAGCTTTTTGGGTGGGTAGCTAGGTCGGTCAAGTGAGGAGATTAAATGTATTACTGATTTAATCATATAAATTAGTATAAAACTAGTTAAATTAATTAACTTAAATACTTAATCTTTGATTAATTAACTTAATCCCAAATATATATTTGGCAATATAATTAAATTCTTTTACCTTAGGTTACCTAAAGAGTAATTATCTNATCCTACCACCCTTAAAAGAAAATTCGTCATCGAATTTAAATAACAAAGAAGTTACTAATCAAATGTGAAAACTCTTTATGTATTTTGCTCTCGAGTTCCCAAGTGGCCTGTTGTTCACGATAATATTTCTGTTCCACTTTCTATTGAAATAAATTTGCTCCGTAGATTATGTTGTTGATACTCTAAAATCTTAATTGGTTGCTTTTCTTAAGTCATATCCTCCTCAACATAGTTCACCCATTCACATCACATATAAATTATCAGTTTTGTACTTTCGTAGAATTGACACATGATAAAACATTATGAATATTCAAATAAACTGAAGACAATCAAAGTCTAAGTTGCTTCTCCAATTTTCTCGACTATATCAAATGAGCCAATGTATTTAAGACAGTTTATTTTTTTGGAATCTTATACACACTTAGTTGGTGATATCTTTAATAATAATAATTATCACCCACTTTATAATTTTATTTTTATTTTTCTTATCCGCTTAATTTTTTTCTTGAGTTATCAACATTTTTCTTTTTACCATGTCAACTCGTTCAAAATATGCCTCCACAATGTCTAGCACAATCAACCGTTTTTCTCCTATCTCACCCCAGCACATGGAAGAACTATAAGGTCCGCCATCTAAAGCTTCTCTGGCCTCACTACAATACTAGAATTGAGCTATTATTATCTCAACTATCAGATAACTCCAAAGAGCTTAAGATAGTCCTTTGAGTTACAACATTCTTGTAGCACCGTTTGTACCCAAAACGAAGTATGAAGCTTCTCTCACATAAGGACTTCACATCTTTATATGCTGAATATGTATTTGTGCTTGAATTATTTTATTCATCAAATCAAGTTGTATTTTCAAATGCAACATTAACATTATCCTTTCTCCAACTATGGTTGGATTTCATTTTACGACACTGTCCAAGAAATTTCTCTTACGAAGATTTTCATTCTTGCTAATGATGCTTCCCAAATTTGACTTAATGGACTTGCAACTGCTTAGGTTTACCTGGATAGTAAATAATAAGAAAAATCATGATTCTTTAAAAATTCTAACCAGTAACATTGTCTCATATTAAGCTCCATTTGATCAAATATATGCTTCAAACTCTAATGGTCTATATACAAATCAAATTGTTTTTCATTTAAGTAATGCCGCCAATATTTTTTTAAGGAAACACCATTGTAGCTAGCTCTTAAATCATGAGTATAGTAGTTCCTCTCATGATTCTTTAACTGTCTTATCACATAAGACACTACTTTTTATTTTGCATTAGAACACGCCCAAGGTCAGTATCACATGTATGCGTATGATAATAAAACCACCAGTTACTAATGGAATAGTTAGCTCAAGTGCGGAAGTTAATCTCTTTTTCAGTTCTTAAAAACTCGATTCACATTTAGGCGACTATATAAATTTTACTCCTTTCCACGTCAAGTTAGTAAGAGGTGCCGAAATATTTGAGAAATCTTGAATAAATCACCTATAGTAGCCTTCTAATCCAAGAAAACTTCTAATTTCGGCAACTGTCTTCGACCTATTCCATTACATCACCGCCTCAACTTTTGCCGAATCTACTTAAATTCCATCCTTTGATACAATATGGCCAAGAAACATCACTTGTTCCTTCCAAAAGTCACATTTTGAAAACTTTGCATACA
>LTAE01015174.1:0-10655 GCA_001647135.1 Pontederia paniculata | reverse complement strand
CAAACATTATAACTACTTATTGATATTATCAGCACTTTTATCCAAACATGTAACTACTTATATTTTAAAATAAGTATCAACACTTAAATTGCTTATCAGCATTAGTGCTTATCAGGTATTTTTTATCAGCTAAGCCAAACATGCCCTAAGTTGTGGTTGGGGGGAGGGAGGCTTGGCCCCTCAACTTTTTCATATTAAGTATATATTGTATAGTATTAATGTATTTTTTGTAAATGGTGTACATATATAACAATAATTTTTATTCTCTTTGTCCCCCTTTCAATTATTTAAAAAATTAAGAAATGTGTATACATATACATTTATGGACAATATAATTGCTTTATATATGCATAGTAATAAATTTGACCTCTTTGATTGATGAGTAATCAATCAAATTAATTACATATTTCCTTCTATTATCTAAAGTCAATTAAACTTGGCTTCTTTCAAGTAGTAGTTAATAAAATTGAATTAATAAAAACATGGTCATTTTGAATTCATATAATTTAACATAAAATTTAATATCTAGTTAATGAAAATAGTAGAAAGAAAATGAAAATGATAGTGGTAAGAAGAAAATTAAGATTATTATTTAGGTTGATTTTTTTTGTTGCTTATAGCTTCAATTTTATAGTCATTAAATATATTTATTAATTAATTTTTATATAAAAAAATTTTATAGATATTGATTTGGTATTAATTTATATATTTAAATATTAATTTAATTTAAATATATTTTAGTCATTTTTTAGTACATTTATCATATTTTTTTTGAAATTTTATTTTAAATTTATATTAATATCTAAACTCCAATAACTCATACTAATATCTTGTCCTCCCTTCCCCCAACTTTTTGTCCTGAGTCTACCTTGATCTCATATAAATCTTAATATCTTACAGGATCATCAGACCCTCAAATCAATCACAATTTTAAATGGTGTAGTAAGTATCTTATGATTTTATCTGATTCTATACGATTTTATATACTAGCAAAATAAATTAAATAATCTCAAAATTTATATTTATGATAATAATTAATTTATATAAAATTTGCTATACTTTTCTTATTTTATTGTATATAATTTATAATAGTATTTTTTTACTCATAAATTCATCAAATTGTGTATTATGAAAGTGTAATATGTAAATATTTTTTTATTTATTTAATCATGAGTTGCTTGCCATTCATCCATTAACACAATGAGAGTGGTAAGCAACACCCCCTTTTCTTAATTAAGGAGGTCTTAAGTTCAAATTCTTTTGAATTACGGACAAAGGTAGATGATTTTGTGAGGGGTCTAAAATTTTTTATATTAAGTTAAGGTAGTAGATAAAATTGAAGGTAAAAAATATACTATATATTTTCTCTCCTTCCATCACTTCATTGAATGTAGAATATCTCTATTGTGAGCTTCACATGTCATAGTCGTGTGATCTAGAGCGATACAAACTAGTCAGGATATAGCGCTCTAGCTGCCACAAGCAGTTATCTAGCTCTTTTGTCCTTTTCGGCGAGTCTGCTATCCAATTTCCTTGCCAGTTCCAAGCGATCTAGTTCCATTTCGCTGCGCCCCTTGTCGAAAATTATGATGACAATAGAAAAAATAGAGACTTTGACACAAAGATTTGAAATTCGATTTTGCTCATGAGAACACTAGAATGAATCAAAATTGAAGAGAGAGGAAAGAGAAACATAATATGAGAGAGGAAAACAAAGCCAAATAAATGAGAAAGTGAAAGGACATCAACTTTTCGGTATAGAAAGTATATATATGTATATAGTAGTAGATACGATCAATAAATAAAATAAAAGCTAATAAAATAGCAAAATATCTAATTTGTGTAGTAGTTAGAGGGTTTAGTTATCATTTTGAGGTATGGGGTTCAAATCTTGGCCTCCTCGCAATTTTTTTATTTTTTATTCTTATATGTATTGGCCTCCCCTAATTTTTCGTCCTGGGTCCCTGCTGCCAAGCGCAGCGCCCTAAATTACGTAGATTTATTTATGCTTAGCAGCAACGTTCATAATCATCCTTCTGTCTTTGCTGATTTCTGCACTTATTTTGTGGTTAATTCATTACTCTTCTGAGAAGTCTAGGTTTACATCTTCATATTTCTGGTTTTTTGTCATATATGTGTTGTGTCGTTGGGCAAGTTGTGGAAGATTAATATTCTAAATTATGGTTACATTGTTGGTCTTAAGAATTACTCTTTTGTTTGCATGTGAGTTGATTGGCTAATCTTTTGCATTACTATTATAAAACTCAACACTCATTACTTTTTTTGTTTCTCATCTAAAATTGAATAATTCTTATAAGCATCTGGCCATGTTTCTCATCTAGAATATGTTGAAGTCTTATAAGCATTAATGTTGTGATAGATCTTTTCCCCATATGGCCATGTTGAAGATGTCTACATAATGCGGAATTCATCTAGGCAAAGTCGAGGTATGTCTATTAATATTTCATTCAGATTTCTTTGCATATTTCGACTGCATTATATGCTTTTATCCTGTAACTTGATCTTTAATATTTCTATCTTTTTGTTTTTTTCATTAAAGGATGTGGATTTGTGAAATTCTCAAATAGGGAGATGGCAATGATGGCTTTGAATGGACTTAATGGAAAATTTGTGATAAGGGTAACTTCAAACTGAATGACAATGGTGACCAACATGTATGCATGTTTACTAATGACAAACCTTGTTTAAATGCCACCAATCTTTCAATTTCTTGTCATTTTTTCGTTCAAGGTTATACTTGTAATTGTACATGCATCTTCTTAGAAGTTCAAACTTTAATCAGCGAAGAAATTCATTTCCTTTTAGTTAAACTGAAATAACCATGTTAATTAGCAAAATTTAGATATGTGTGTGCTTGTTACTTCGTAGATTTATATATACTGTGTACTTTTGAGACAGTGATTTTGTAAATATATATATATTTCTAATTTTTTAAAAATTTTGGGCGATATTAAGGATCCTATCAAATGGAGCGGTTTCGTCAGACCGCCCCAAACTTCATTTGCAACCACATGATATGCGACTGACCATTTTCGCCGCTTGACCGCCTCATATATCGAATTTGAGGTGGTTTATACATATTTCAGAGAGTCTTGACCATCCAAAATATGAAATTTTCTTGTAGTGTGTATGACTTTTATTCCATAAAACAAAATATAAGATAAAACGAATAAAACTATATTTATTTAAATTCATCTTTTTTTGGGTTGTTATTTGAAGATTCATGAATGGTGAACATATATATGAGAATCTCATCTAAATTTTAATATCTTACAAGATCTTGAGATACTTAAATAAATCTCAGTTTAACTAGCAGAATATTATTGTAATATCTTAATATGATATGAAATTATGTAGTAGGTATCTTACGATTTTATTTGATTCTATACAATCTTATATATTAATACAATAAATTTAAAAATTACATTTATGATAATAATAATTAATTTATATGAAATTTACTACAGTTTTAATACAAGGGTTGCACGAGAGAAATTTATTAAAAGATATTTTATATATAGGATCGTAAAAAAATAACGTTGACCCAATATTAAAATTTATATTTATGATAATAATAATTAATCTATATGAAATCTACGACAGTTTTAATACAAGGTGGCATGTGAGAAATTTATTAAAATTTTATATGTAGATATTAAAAATTTAACGTCGACAGCAGGGTTCGAACCTGCGCGGGCGTAGCCCAACAGGTTTCAAGTCTGTCTCCTTAACCACTCGGACATATCGACTTTTTGTTTAACATTAAAAAATTATATTAATTAACCGGTGATGTTAAAATGCTAATACCCATTGACTGGTTGGTGGAAGCATTTGAAGTTTTTTAGATAAATAGGGCCAAAGGCCCAATCTTTATTTATTTTCGTGGGCATAGATTTCTAGCGGTTGGCTATCAAACCATATAAATTACATTATTTTGGGTGCCGAGCGTTCATGCTTACGGGGTGTTGATCTGTTGACCTCCCATTTCTTGATATGTTCAGGATTTAATCCTTTTTGCTGCAACTTTAGATATCGTAAATTCTTTTTCATGATGATTAGGATTTCATCGCTTGGCTTAATTGTTGCCCCTTCCCTTATTCGGATTAATCTCTGAAATAAAGAAGCAAGGAGGAAATTAACGCGAGATCAATGTATCACAGTATCAGCACTTAGAATGGAAATAAGAATCAATATGTTTTATTTGCATTAACAATAATTAAAGTTTGAATCGAGCCTGTCAAAGACAACAACAGCAACCAAGAGAAACATGACCAGAAGAAGGCCGTGGCGGCGTCTCCTCCGCATGCCGTGCACTTTTAAAAAACTCTGCACCAAATTAAGCAACAGCAGCACCATGCACCTGATCTCAACTCCATCCCAGCAGAGCATGCTCCAGGACCCTCTGAGACCCCTCCATCAGCTCCGGGCTCAGCCGGAACATGAGGATGCAGAACTCCATCTGGTCCAGCGCCCCGTCTCCGTCCAAGTCCCCCTCCTGCAGCATCCCCATGAGCTCCTCGTCCCCCAGCCCTTGCAGCCCCAGCGTGGCGGCGTTCGCCTTCAGGCTCTCGAAGGTGATCAGCTCCCTGCTCGGGTCCATCAGTAGCTGGAACCCCTTGCACAGCTCCTCGATCAGGCCTTCCGCTCCAAGCTTCTGCGCCATGGAAGGCAGGAAGTCCTCGAACTCCACTACGGTCGCCGCCGAATTGTTCGCCATACTGCGGCCGGGTATCCGATCACCGGTGCGAGACAAGTTGAAGGTCATCGGTCGACTGATCGATGAGAGGATATAATGAATCTTATATATTAATTGCATGGATCATGGGAAGGAGTCTTCCTGCTTCCTCCTCGCCTTGAGATGCCAACCAAGGTACAGGTAAGTTCTCCATCGAGGCTTAATTTAAGGCAGGTTTGCCGAATTCCTCATGCATGGCTTCTTGTGCTATTTGTTGTAGATTTTGGTTGCTGCTGGGAAGCTGCATGGGGTTTTCCTTCGCCGCATGCATGCATGCATGGGGCTTTGTCCAAGTCGTCCAGGTTCTCTCTGTACACATTACATTATTTTTGTAGATCAATTTGTACATGCATTATTAATATCACCGGATTGAAGTGTGAATGTTCATGCGCTTTAACAACTACAATAATAATTTGTTATATAAATGATTTGTTCTCAAGATTAGATCGAGATTTCTAAGATTCCTGGAAATGGATATATATGAACGCGCACGAGATTTACCAAATTTCTTTAGTCACCACCTCTGTGAACACAGTCACAGGGTCAGAATCAGATAAGTAGTTGTTTAATGTACATTAGCACTGTAGGATCTTTTAGTGTCGTCAGACTATTTGAATAAGTTGGACGACTTATTTACTTTTGAACATTAATTGGTTGCACAGAGCGAGATATGTAAATATCATTGAATGGAACAACTTTTTCTAGATACCTGACTAATTAATTTATTAGGGAAAAATTTGCAAACCTTTGAATATTAGAATTGTAAACATAAAAGATATTCTTTTTAATAACTTAAGTTTTTAGAATAATTTAATAGCTTATCTAATTTAATATAATATTAACGAGGACTCATCTAATTTAATATTGAATGGGATGCGATTAATTGTTTTGCATCTGAATTTTTTTCATTTTCATCTTTTCTGTGAAAGTTAAAGATTCGGACTTTGTATCAGACTGTTGATTGGGTTCCAAATGGGATAAATTAAACTTTAAAGACTTGGAATCGACCGATTGTTTAAAACTCCCAAACAGACCGATAGATACATTGGTGGAGAATTAACTTTTCCTTTGAAGTAGTTAAAATAACAGACTATAAAAAGAAACAAAAAAGATGTTAAATACAATTAATAAAAGAAAAAAGTTTGAATAAGCTTGGCCTTGGAATCTTACCTCGTCTAGATGAAGATGCAATAAATAAAAGTTGTCATGTACAGAAGTGCATGCACTACAGTGGCAAAGAGACATGGTCTTCGTTGAGCTAATTAATTAAGCATAAAAAATGTGAAGCCATACGGAAACCATGGCTGTATTCCTTGGTTACGACCAATACAAAATTTGTTGCTCATTATCACCCGTTGTAATTGTTTAGAAAATAAATATAAAAATATATTTTTTTATCAATTTAAGCTTTTATAATTTTTTGTTAACACGTACAATTCAATATAATATCAGAGTTAGATATCCTAAGTTTAAATTAATTTCTTTTCTTTATTATTTACGTGTTGAGTTTTGGAATCTTATTTTCTTTAGAATTGTTGATAGTATATTTAATTTAATAATAATATTTAGTCTAGCGATACATATTATTTATTTTAAATTTTAAAAAATAAATAATTTTTTGAGCTATTTATCAAAAAACAATTTTACTATAGTTTAGAGAATATCATTTTAAAATTACGTCTTGACAAATCTAAAGCATGATTTCATATATATTCAATATCTTTAATGACTTATTCATACAAAATTAATTCAAGACGTGCCACTTGGGAATGTCAAAGACATTAACATACAAACTTATCTTATACGAAAAATTTGTCTGAATATCACATTAACAATATAAATATATACTTAACCAATAGAAATGAATTGTTAACATGATCAAATCCGATCACCTTTGATCCGTTTGAATTTTGGATTACTAGATCCATTTCAAATAAATTATGACTGAATTGAATTAGATTGGATCAGACAATTATAATCTTAAATTATTTTATTTTTTATAATAATATTTAATATTAATTAGTATTTTTATTTTAAAAATAACTATTTATGAATATTTAAAATATTTTCCAACCATATATAACATATTTTATTTACTCTTTTTTAGTTATAATAAAGCTTTTAAACCAAACCGATCAATTAAGAAAAAAAATTGGTTAAGCTAGGTTCATTAGATTTGGAAAATGCAAAAATGTTCTTGGCCCATTACATTGAATTGATCAGGTCCATTTGGGCTTACTCAATTAGGTATCTCAATTTGATCATTTGAAGTAGAATCGGTTTAAAGTTAATGCATCCGATGAAACCCGTAAATATCGAGCTCTCGGGAATGTGGTCACAATTATAATGTCCTTCAATATTAAAACCTTTCTTTATAGAATTTTCGTTCGAGCTCTCAGAGACATTGTCACGGGCAATTGGACAATTATAATATCGTGATAATTCTAGGAGAAAAAAATTTATAATATATTTGTATAAAAAATATCAATATTATTTATATAAATAAATAATGATCAAATTATTTATATAAAAAGTATAATTATTTTCTATTACGCTACACACGCTAGCGTTGCGTTCACTACATTATCTTTTCATATTACCTAACAATCTATATTATCTTCCACAAAAATTGTCACTAATTAAATTATCAGCAATGTACAACAATCTTTATTATTTTATTTATTTTATAAAAAAATTAATGAATAACATAAAACTTTTATCAAATACCCTTAAATAATAGAGTTAAGTTTATAAATTTATTTTAAATTATGTAAACTTGAATTACGAACATATACCTAAACTCATAAAATGTATACATCAAATAAATAAATGTATAAAGTAAGTAGTATATAATTATTTAATAATAATAAATTAATAATAATTATTCTAAAATATTATTATAATAAAATAATTAATATTTAATTATTTATTATTTATAATATACAAAAAATTATAATTAATTAATAATGTTGATATTAAAATTAATACAAATAATAACAATAATCTATTTAATGATAAAAAATATTACTATAGTGATTGATAATAATTATACTAATTAATAAAATATTATATTATTATTTATTTGGTTATTTTTATCATTTATCTAAATAAAATTCTAAATGTCAAAGTGGAAAAAATTATAACAAATTGCTAGTGAAGTGACAATCTAGATTGCCTCCTTTCTCATAGGCAATCCAAATTGCCGCTTCACAAATAATCTGCATTGCATGCAATGTAAATTGTATGTAAAATTAAAACAAAGTGAACAATGTAATATAATGAGCCCAGATAATTTAATACAACATTATCGATAATATGAAAAGATTACTTTTAGGAGGTGTTTGGTATGAGATAATCCAAATAGATTACCGAATATTTAATTTAAAATTCTCAGGACCCACTATATTACCACGTTTGGTTGCAACATATTATCGGTGATTTTTACTTCTCTAGTAATCTAAATTATCACCTCACTGGTAATGAAGATAGCACTCATGGGAGGTGTCTTTCTAGATTACCAGCAAGATGACATGCATTTTAACAAAATTATCTCTTCAACCGAACTTTAAAAATATTTATATTTTATTATAAAATAATAGTGTTTAACATTATTTTCTAGTTTTTTAATTATTTTACGAATGGTTATAATATAAACTCATATTTTGACCTAACTCACTTTTTATATTTTTATATTTTTTGTTTATATTTTTTTAATTCAACAATTTTGAAGGGTATTTTAGTAATTTTTTGTTTGATAATTTAAATTATAATTTATATTTTTGCTACTTACCAAACGCTATATATAATATTATCAATAATTTATAAAGTGGTAATATATTTTAGTGGTGATCTAAATTACCGGTTAATAAAAACTGGGAATGCGCCAAACGGCCCCTTGATTCAATCTCGCTAATTTATAATCACGTAAGAAAAAAAATGTTTTAACACGACCTGAACCAAATCACACTACAAGAAAATCAATATTTTCTGACGGAAAATAAGAAAAAATTTGTGAGAAACATGATTTCTAACGAAATTTCTGACAGAAAAAAAATGTTAGAAAAAAGCTCGTTGAAAAGAATTTCTGTCAGAATTTCTGACGGTCTCAAAACCCGTCAGAAATTCTGAGGGGCAAGTGGCCCCTCAGAGTTTCTGACGGGCCGCAGGGCCCGTCAGCATTCCTGAGGGGTTTTGGGCCCTCATCAGAAATTATGAGAGAAAGTGGTTCCGTCAGAAATTTAAAAAAATAAAAAAAATATAATTTTAAAAAGAGTTTTAATAATAATTAAAATATACTATATATTTCATTCTAAATTAATATACTACATATTTCATTCCGAATAATTATAAAAATATTATAAATAATTACAAAAGATATTGCAAAATGATTACATTGGGTCAATAATCATATTACATTATGAGTTTAAAAAGAGTAATATACAATTATAAAAATAAATGAAAATAATATAAAGGAATAAAAGACTAATAGACTAGTAAAGAATAATAAAAAAATAAAAAGATAATTGTTTGGAAAATAATAATATTAATAAGTAATTAAAGACCTAATTAAGGTTGTATTATAGAATGCAGGGTCCGACCTGACCTTCTTATAATTTGATCACCCCTAGGATGACCAACACGTAAGAAGTGGTAGAGCCATGACCTTTATTGAGTGGCTGCACAAAGTAATAAAATATAACATTTTAGAAAATTATTACAAATATAAATTGATTTGTTAATATTAACATATGTTTTCTTGCAGTGTTCAATAATAGATCTTTTTCATTCATGGGATTAAATTTTAAAAAATCTAATAGAAACGATTACATTTTTAGGTATGAAAATATGATTAAGACATTACTATATAAATAATAGAATGCAAAAATTCTGTGGAACATAAAATAATAAAATTTAATACTTGAAAATAACTATGACAATGAAATATATTTTTCAGTTTTTTTTTCTCAAATACTTCTTTCACACCACAATTAATTATAAAACATATACTTTGTAAGAGATAAATATGTAATCTACGAAATGAAACATTGAGTACGAGAAATTCATAATGAGATACACACATATAATACTTATTATGAATAATGAAGTATAACTTAGGCTTTATTTAGATTGTGATATTATGAGAAATAAGGTGGAAGATAATGATAGTGTTAGTTAAATCGTGTTTAGATAAAAAAAATTATATAAGTCATATGTAACACCCAACATTTTATAAAATAGGAAATAAATAAGTTGGAGATTGTGCCACCCTATAAATAAGCCCTTTAAGAAAATCTGACAATGATTTTGGCAGCCCTCTCCCAAAAACCGTAGCCGCCCTCCCTCTCCTCTTCTCTTCTCTTCTCTCCTCTTCTTCCAAGCACACAGGAGGCGGTGAAAGAAAGGCATCACGCGAAGAAAGAAGCAGGAACAAGATCTAAGAGAAAAGAAAAGAAAGATTCAACAGGGAAAAGGTATGTAAATAGGCGGATCCCTCTAGATCAGATTTTCTTGATAGATTATTGCATGCTAGATTGTTCTAGACGTCATGAATAGATTTACATGATGTATGCCCTGAAATTATCTAGTAATCTAATATGACTAGATTTGTCGAGGATATTGATTTATGAAGAATTTATATGATGATGATATGCGTCGAACATGTGATATGATTCATGAGGAATTTAAGATGTTCCTGCTCTAGGATTGTTTCATGACCTCCATGTGATGATTGATTAGAGATATGATATAAATGAAAGATGCATATGATGTGATTTTTATGGTCAAAAACTATAGAAAATGATTTATGAATCCCCATAAAATGGATCATCAGTAAGAAAGAAATTAAGAACAGAAGGAAGGGGCAGAATCCGCCCAAGAAGCCTTTGTCACGGCTGTGACA
>LTAE01015173.1:0-10657 GCA_001647135.1 Pontederia paniculata | reverse complement strand
ATATATATATATATATATATATATATATATAGGACAATTAAAGAAAATATGGTTGGCTAGGAAGAAGTGTAGTCATTAAGAATACAAGTATAATAATTATACTGTTCTTACATTCAACTTTTAATAAATAATTTTGTATCTAAATGATCGACGCAAAGGATAGAATTATTGGTCTTGACATCATGTATAAGAACTTGTTGGATTTTATACTAATAGATAGCTTGCTTTACTGAAAAAAAAGTGAAAAAATTTACTTTAGTCAGCCATTTGTAACTATTTAAATATTTCAGTTACTATCAACTAATATGAGGAAGTGAAGATGAAACACTAAAAAAACACTACCTATCTTAAACTTCAATTTCTTTATGAGAACTAAATTCTTCTATCGTGAAATATATTTATTTTTGTCACAAATGGAGAATTTTTTTAGTGAAATCCTTCTGCTTTATATATAGCTTAAGGGTGCCTTTGGAACTTTGGATAGAAAAAGACAATGATGAAGGAAAGAAAATAACTATAGGACCTTCCTTAGTTGTGCTATATAAGAGAATCAGGTACTTCTCTTTATAGTGTGCAATGTCCTACGACACACTGTTGTCGGATTCTCTAAGCGATTCCATTGACGTCAAATGTTCTTGGATTGTGGATAAGCGACTTCCTTCTGTATGTGAACTAATGGCCATCATATTCTTCCGCTACAAATACAAATTTCTCTAACAATCATATTTTTCATTTACATATGAACGAAATTTCTTTTTAACGCATTACAAAAAATTGTCACATGATTCAAGTTATGTTAACTAACTTTATTTCATAAACTATGTACAATTTATAACATGTGAAAATTTTTTGTTACATAAACGATTTTGTAAATATGCACATTTTTCTTTACATAAAGAAATTAACTGGTTATTCTAAAGTTCGTATGACATCATAAACTAAAAGACGGCCATAGTTTTTAATTTTAAAACATCATGCGCTTAAGGTTTCATTAGGATGAAGTCCTCCGGTGTGCGGCTGATTCCCGCAACTGCAGTTGTTGCTTCATTGCTCTCGTGTGCATTATCAAGCTCTTAAGCGGGCCAATGACCATTCATATGGGCGCCACATACAACAATTTTTTTTTTCTTTTTTAACAAATTTTACCTGTGCTAACCGTTGGGAAATACGAAAAACAAAAGTAGAAATATTACGAGAATCACAGAAAAACATGCACAAATTTTACGTGATTTAGAGATGGATCTCTTACGTCCACGACCGTCGTAGAGAGTTTTTATTATGTTAATGTTCAAAATCACCATAGTACATAACCGTTTCAAAAAATAACATATATATGATGGAGCCAGGGCAACTGCACATAAAATAATAAAATTACATATATACCCCTACAAAAAAAAATTCGCGGAGGCTTCGGAGTTGGATCAGCGCCAGTAAGAATTGGATGATCAGTCTCCATCTACTATCTCCAACACTAATTTTATATTTGGTAATGCAATGTTCTTAACCACCTAGATTAATTTTAGTTTTTTTTTCTAAAGGATAAAATTATATTAGTGTTCAGAGTTATTAACATCCAAATAATTTGGCGTTCGGGCAGGCGTGACGAAAATAAATTCTAGTCAAATTGATGAGTCCAAGGATTGAACCATAGCTATTAACTCATATGATTCATGTGACATAAATTCGCTAATTATGGAATTCAACCAATCTTTTGGACAAAGAAAGAACATTTGTGAAATTCAAGAACATCCTTAGGCTGCATTTGGAATCAGAACCTCAGGTGAAATTTGGGCCTAGTTCCACCGGATTCTGCCAAACGCGAACTTCGCGACAGAATCCGAGATGGAACCATGCCACTAGAATCAACGGTCATGTGGAACTTGATGGTTCCACTAGTTGCCTTTTTATTTTTTTTTTCTTTTTCTATTTTTGTCGGTGACCATTTTTTTTTCTTTGACATTCTCTTTTCTCTTTTAATTTATTATTTCTCCTCCTACTTTAATTTTTCGTTTTTATTTAAAATATTAATATTTAATCTTAAGTGTTAAATTTTAATTTTACATTAACTATATATTATAATTTTAAATTATTTTTAGTGTAAGTTTACTAAAATTTTTTATATAATATCTTAATAATAAACGTTAAATTTTAATAATAAACTAATAAAATTAAATATTATTAATTTTATTTTAAAAGTTAATGATACTAATATTAACCTATATATACTTTAATTTTAATTTATCACGGTACATTTATTAAGTATAAAATTAAAAGTTAATGATATGTATGTTATTAACTTTTTAATTAAAATTAGTAATGTTTAATTTCAGTAGTTTATTATTAACTTAAAAAATTATTAATATTTATTAAGATTTTTAACATTTATTAAAATTATCAATATTTATTAAGATTATTAACATTTATTTTAATTTATTAACTCAATACCTTCTAATTTAATTATTAATGTTTATTCTAAATATTATAATTTAATCTTATACTAAGTTAATAATATGTTTCTAAAAAATGTATATATTATTTATTATAATTTTAGTAAATAATTATTTATGTCTCAAACTAATATTATTATTTTTATTTATAATTAATTCATTCATCTAAAATATAATTTTATATTTTTGGATTCTCATACGATTTATCCAAACACCTCTTAGAACTTAACATCATTAATTCATTCAAATATAATTAAAATTAATCTATGAAATTAATCTATTCAGTGGAACATGAAGAACTCTAAATTTTTCGTCCAAAGGCTACCTTAATGAATATACTGTCCAATTACCGGATGAAGGTGATTAGCCAATCCCTTGCATTGCCAACTGGTACATAGGGATCAGGCCTGCAGTAACTATTTGGGAATATGAGACTTATCTATTTAATCAGTTTTATGTTTCAATATCCCAGTTCAAAGCTTTGGAAACACCAACCTCCACTGTCAAACACTTGAAATCAGGAAGCACAGAAGATGCTTAAAAGACAAGTCAAATTAAATGCCCTACCACTCTTTTGTATGTTAATTCTTACATTTTGAAGTTTAATTTTAGAGTGAGTTCTAAATCTCGAGAAGTGGTTAAATTTTTAATGTCAACTTTGTTTAAGCCTTTTTTTTTTTTTTGGGTCAAATGCTTTGTTCTCAAATACTTGAAACAATGCTTCAAGTCTAAGAACAGGTACTACTTCTTTCTGGTCATGAGACATGCAGAGGCTTTCCTTCTCCGGCGCCCTCAAATGCCACACTGCGTCGTACTTGTTCCTCCTGTTCATCACAATGCTCGTAGTGACCACCACCACCACCTTCATCTCCCGCCCTTGCACCCCGCTCTCCCGCAGCACCAGCGCCCCTAGCGAGGTGGCCTTCCCGCCATCTCTCCGCCAGAAGCTGTCCCTCCTCCAAACGCAGCTGGGGTCGCTGCTCGAGCAGCTCCACACTGAGGACAGCGACCCAGATGCTGCATCGAAGTACGCCGGCAGCATCATGCGCGTAGCTCTGCAGCTCGAGGCATTCGCAAACCAGCTCTCCAGCGTCCTCGAGACCGGCGGATCGCAGCAGCCTTGTGACGCAGCTCAGGAGGACGCGTACGTTAACGGGAGCAGTGAGGGCGGTGAAACGGACGAGGAGCTCGAAGGAGAGCGGCTGGTCTTCACGTCCAAAGAGGCCCGGAATTATGCTGCGCCCAGGCTCAACAGGCACGGCGCTAAAGGTTTCATAGGCGTGGACGCCGTCCGCCCGTCGATCGGCTTCCACTGCGCGGCCATGTCCACCAACTTCGAGCGCTTCATGGAATACGAAGCTCACAGGTAAGGCACTGGAGAACTTAACATTTCATGGTGCTTTATGTTGCATCTCTCGTCGACGTGGATTCTGTTCTCGCCACAGGTCATGCCCGGACGATTGGCCGGAAGCTCAAAAGCTCATGCTGGCCGGCTGCGACCCGCTGCCCAGACGCCGATGCTTCTCCAGAACGCCCCGGCGCTACAGCAAGAGGCTGCCCGAGCCGTCTGCGCTCTGGGAACTCCCGAGCAACGAGAACATCCTGTGGAGCCAATACAAATGCAAGAGCTTCTCATGCCTGCTGTGGCCCAATACGACCGCCAGCCAGAAAGGCTTCTTCAAGTGCTCTCAGTGCTTCAACTTCTCTGCAAGGGGGTGGGAGGACGTCCCAGACGAGGGCACATCGGCCGAGTTCGCCGTCGATCAGGTGCTCCGGTTAAAGGCCGGAGAGATAAGGATCGGCCTGGACTTCAGCGTGACCACGGGCACATTTGCTGCATTGATGAAGGAGAGGAATGTAACAGTGATCTCAGCTACCATGAACTTTGGAGCTCCCTTCAGTGAGGTCATAGCTTCTAGAGGGCTGCTCCCCCTCTACATCTCGGTCATCTCCAGGTTGCCCTTCTTCGACAACACACTGGACATGATCCACACCTACCTGCTCCTCGACGGCTGGATCGCATCGGAGATCCTCGAGTTTGTCCTCTTCGACTGGGATCGCGTTCTTCGTCCCGGCGGCATCCTGTGGATAGACCGCTTCTTCTGCGCAGAGGATGACATGAAGATGTACCAGGCTGAGTTTGAGAAGCTGAACTACAATAAGCTTCTGTGGAGAGTGGTGCCTAAAACTGACAGATCAAGCAATGAGCTTTATTTATCTGCTGTTTTGGAGAAACCATTGAGGTCATAAATTTCCAGCTGCAGCACCTTCCTCTTCAGCCATTTGATAACATAGATAAAGCCTTTTACCACATTACCTGCTGAAAAGAGCATAACTTTCTTGCTTCCTCTGTCAAAAATGACTCAGAAATTTTTCCAGGAAAGTGATCTCCTAATCACTAATGGCAAATCATGTAGCAGCATTCTTTAAAGATAACCAGCAACCATAAATCCATTTCAATATGTACATATCATAAACAATTTAGAATCATGAATAGCAAAACTATCTCTGAGGAAAAGAAGCAAATATTTTATCAACTCTGTTTAGTAAGGAACCATTATTACAGTAAAATTATGACTGTTAATTGTGTTAATCATTAAGAGGAGAAAGGCAGCTCGGAAATGTCACATTTGTTTCAATATGCCTGACCTTAACTAGATTGGGCACCCCTCACATACCATGCAAATATCTTGGCTTTCAATTTTTACACAATGAATACTAAATACTTGGAGGTCAACACCTTGGGGATCTCATTTTAGAACCTGACGTACATTAACAACCTCCACTATGGGTAGTTGAATTTGAAATAATTATAAATTCGGAATATAAATAATTGTAATTAAAAATTCTGCGGGAATTTATATTTACGGGAGTTATTTTTTCTTAATTTAAGTGAATTACGTTGTTTGGTTGAAGTTGAAATTAAGAATTTATTGTAAGTATTTAGATAGAACAAACATATAATCTTATATTAATAATTAAATAATTATTTAATTATATTAGATATTTTTAATAATATATATTATATAATTTATTTAAATAATCTATCTAATTTAAATAACTTTTATTTCAATATTTATTTTTTTACCAATATATTTTATAATATTTTTATTTACTCTAATAATATTAATTTAGATTGATTTAATTTAATAGTATAATTTATGTTATTTGGATATTTGCTATTATGTTAAATTTACCATTAGTTTTAAAATTTAACTTTATTTGTTATATTATTTATTTTAATATTATTTTAAATTTATATGACATTAATTTTATTAATTGGTGTATGGTTTCTTATTAAACTTGTTGTCATTATTTAACCATTGTTGCTATAGTCTATATCACATTCTCTTAGGGTATGTTTGGATATAAGAGGGGAGGGGAAGATAATGGGAAGGGAGGGGAGGGGAAGATAATGGGAAGGAAGGAAATGGAGGGTAAAATTCTTTACCCTTCATTCAATCCCAATTTGGGGGTAATCATTTTTAGTTAGTTAGGAGGGGAAAGGGGGTTAATTTTTAATTTTCCTCTCCTAAAAATTATTATCCAAACAAGGTTAATTATTACCCTCCCCTTCATTACCCTTCATTACCCTCAATTCAAACATAGTGTTAATTATCTTTCCCTCTCTCGTCACTTTGTCGATTATAAAAATAATTTGATTTTCTTTTGTGAAATATATTTTATATTGCAATGCGTAATATAACATATATTATCTTTAATGATTTTAAATTGACACCCTTCATATTTTATAATTATTATATTATTTATTATTTTAAAATTTTGAAATGATATTATTTTAAGATTAAAGTATTAAAATTCCTAATATTTTATAGGTTGTGTAGTATTTTTATATTTATTTTTATGCAAATTTACTATATTTATAACTTAAATGTTTACATTGTTATTATTTATTTATATTTTTTTTCTATTTTTGATATGTCTATCTTTTATTTTATTTGAACTTTTAAGTTTTATATATGTTATAAATTTATCTAAAAGATATATAAAATAATTTGAATTAGTATTATTTTTATATTGTGGACCCACCAAAAGACCAAAAGCCATCTACCGTAAAACTAATTCCAAATTTCCAATTATTTCTCTTTTGTTGACCCCACTTCACAAAGTAATGCAACTCCTTTGCAGTAGTTGCAATGCATGCAAAACAAACAAGATATTGTAATGTAATTAATTTTACATTAAAACAAACAAGCCCTATATCTTGTTATAACACACATACAAAATATAGAATAAAATTAGGCGAGTGCAATAGACAACTGGCCACACTGTTTTGTTCATCAGTAGTGAGAATGAATTCTTCAGTCCCGGTCCCCTTAAATACAGCCTAAAATGAAGAACAATGCTACAGTTCACTAAGGGTATGTTTGGATATAAGAGGGTAGGGGAAGGGAGGGGAGGGGAAGATAATGGGAGCGAAGGAGGGTAAAATTCTTTACCCTCCATTCAATCCCAATTTGGGGGTAATCATTTTTAGTTAGTTATGAGGGGAAAGGGGGTTAATTTTTAACTTTCCCCTCCTAAAATTATTATCCAAACAAGATTAATTATTAGCCTCCCCTTCATTACCCTCCATTACCCTCAATCCAAACATAGTGTAACGGAAAAACAAATAGTTATTCACCAAGTTGTGATACTGGAAGAAGCATATCACATGAATTGATTTATTCTGTCAGCACAAATGTATTAGCCTGTTGTTTACCAGTCAATGGATGTAACATTCATAATTTGACATTCTTAATCTTGAAATGATTCAATGATGTCAACCCATAAGAGTTCCCATTTCAAAGTAGTCTCCCTCTAAAAACAGACTACATTAATGAAAGAAGGTTCAAGCATAAGGAGTAAAACAAATATAAATGAAATAACTCTCAGCATCTATATCACATTATTCGACCAATGACTTTTGGTGAAGCACACGCCAGTGGCCTCTGCTAATTGAAAATTCCCATGACTAAGAAACTTAATAAGGCAAACTAATTAAAAATAAATTCAACACAAGAAAATTCCTAAAGGGTTAAGAATTAAAATAAATAGACTAAAATGCAAAACGCCTATAACTAATGACTAATTATTAGAGCATAAAATTTGATATTACTTTTGTTCTAGATCAGGTCAAATTGCGAGAAAATACTAAATACTTTAGCGTCTACAAGCTAAAGTCTGATGTGGTTCTATATATGCATATTGGATTAAGACACCCTTAAATCCAAAATATCTATAAACACAAGAACAAAAAAAGATCGATATAAGATTAACATTTAATTCAAATGTATACTAGAAAATTGTCAGAAGGTATTCCTTTGAAGGATGAAAAAAAAATCTCAATCAACTTCGGTTGGCACAGATAATTAATAAGTTTGTGTTTCGAGTTGAGGAATCGGAAGCTAATATTTTCAAGTTTGTACTTCAAAATCGTCAATTTGGTCAGAGAAATATCATTTCTTATAATACCTCCGAAATCACACATTCCCAAAGGCAAAATGTGACATTGGGAATGCTACATGCTTACTTCAATTAACTTTACTTTGATCAATAGGCTGGCTCGTATCATTTAAAATCAATAATTTAAGTTAAAACATTCTTTTTCTTTTCCAATAGATAAGACTAAAATTCTATTACATCAATTTCAATAGAAAACTAACATCAAAATAAAAAATATTAATAATCAGAGTTCATTTTCATAAGACTCAAAATTCAATCAGAACCTTATTCATGTGCAAAGTAGACCATCATGAACTACATCTTCATCATCGTCATCGACACCTAGTAAACATTTGTATTGCCTACATAAGTGAATTTGCAGGGGAGAATCTGTTAGTCATGAGACTCCGTATGTAGATATCGTAAGTAAATTTCTCAATATGTAAAAGAAAATAACTTGGCAATTAGCAATTTAAGAAGAAACAATAGGATAATTTATTACCTCCGTGTTCTCAAGGTCCACTTTAATCTTAATATTTTCTTTCAATATCTTTATGGAAAGAATATCAATTGCACTCATCTTGAAATATTCATATCTTTCTCATTCAATATATCCATGTCATCTCTTTATCATTCTATTTATCTTGCCTTAGAAAACTTTACATGACTAAGAAACTTTTAGAGGGTTTGAATGGAGATTTAAGAAAAAAATCTCCATTCAATCATCTTAAATTTCTAAAAAAACCAAATTTTGAAAAATAAACATTTTACAGTTGTCATTTTGACTTTTATTTTATGTTATGAAATCTTTTCGCAATTAAAATAATTAACAGGTCATGAGAGAGACTAACATAAATGACAAAGCAAATAGAGTTAGAAGATACTTTAGAAATTTAAGATGATTGCTTTTGCAAATTATACTTGCTTGCATTTCTCTCAATACAAAAGGGAATAAAAGATTTTGAGAAGACTTTTTTATAATATTTGATCTAATTAACTATGATTGTATCATATATAACTAAAAGGTTTAATGGAGGTGTCCCTCCTTTAAAAGATGGACACCCTATCTCCTCCTTTTCTAATCATTAGATCTACTTTTGATGGTTGCGATTTGAACCGCCCTTTAATTGCAAATGTCGTTCGGTTCAGAAAAAAAGTTTTGGTTTACCACCCTTAGTCGTCGGTTCACTCCTTGTAACCCTATTTTTCCTATCTCTTTGAGTGTGGCTGCCTCCCTCTCTCTCTCTCCTCGCAGAGTAGTTGTTCGCTACTGCGCCTCTCCTCCCCCGCGCTGACGCTGCTCCTTCTCCCTCGGCATCGACACCTTTGCTTCCCCATGCCGGCTGTTGCTCGCTGCCCCCTGCACCCGTTGCTCGCTACTCCCTCGGCTGTTGTTCGATGCTCCTCCGACGCCTCTGCTACCCTCGCGCCACTGCTGCTCCTGCTCCCCCGGCACCAGCGCCTCTGCTCCCTATGCCAGCTGCTCCCCCGTCACCGCGCCTCTGCTCCCCGTGCTGGCTGCCCCGCCCCCCAACTGTTGTTTGCTGCTCCTTCAGAGCCGGCGTCTCTGTTCCCCCCACGTTGGCGCTGCTACTGCTCTCCCGGTGCCTCTGCTCCTCCATGTCGGCTGCTTCCTCGCGTGCAGACTGCTCGCTCGCTGCTCCTCTAGCGCCCACTCCTATGCTCCCCCCACGAGTATTATGGATGATATGTGATGCTTGTTTCCTGAAACTGATTATGGATGCTTGTGGCTTTGCACGTTGATGACTGCTCGACAATGCATGTTTGTTGGCTAAAAAGTTCATGCATCTTTTCTTTTCTTGTGTCATTTTGACCATAAAGTTGTTAAGTTTTGCATTTTCTTCATTGTATATTCTTTTTGTTGATTTATGAAAATTTGAGTAATGATATATTGCCATTGGAATCAGGGTGTCAACTTTAGAAAACTCTATTGAATGTTGATGAATTGAGCGTGAGCTCCACTGTTGTATCCAGTTGTAGAATTCAAGTGACGAAGGAGTATTCAGTAGGTCACAGGATGGAATGCAATAGGGATGATGCGCTCAAGACTGAAGAGATCGCCGAAAGAAAACTTTTAAAAAATTATCTTATGGGTGCCAAAAAAATTGTATTGGAGGCGCAAACTTTGTTTCGAGCACTTGAAGGCATTTGTCGTATGTTAACGACTATGGATGTTTTTCTTGCTTCCCAAGTGATAGCGTGTGATGAGAACGATTTTTGAAATTATGTGTTTGGATGCTTCCGTAGATGAAGATACAAAGACAAAACAATACAAGAAGATTGAAATATTTTGAGTAGTGTGCGATTGGGGCTCCCGAATAGTGCCGACTCTTTCTTCATTGAAGAGATTTATAGGCGCGATCCAGCAGTACCGTCCGCCCCTCGCCCTGCGCCATCCACGTCGCAATAGCCATGACGTCCCCGCGTGAATCGGCCAATTCGATGACTGCTTCATCCGGGCTTCATGTTGATGAGCACGTAGGTCACCAAAGCAACATCTCCCACTTGACCAACGTGGTCATGAAAACTTCGACACTCCCACTATTCGTGTAGTGCGAACTTGGAAGATATAATCTTGAAGTTCATTATCCATGAAACTTCAATCTGACTCAAATATTCCTGAGTCCCATTAAACCAACGTGTGATGAAAACTTCGACACTCCCACTATCCGTGTAGTGTGAACTTTGGAAGATATAACATTGAAGTTCATTATCCATGAAACTTCAATCTGACTCAAATATTC